>JAMPIV010005471.1:0-12927 GCA_024509875.1 Oreohelix idahoensis
TGTCCAAGAGAGGGGTAAAACGCAGATGTCCAAGAGAGGGGTAAAATGCGGATGTCCAAGAGAGGGTAAAACGCGGATGTCCAAGAGAGGGGTAAAATGCGGATGTCCAAGAGAGGGGTAAAATGCGGATGTCCAAGAGAGGGGTAAAACGCGGATGTCCAAGAGAGGGTAAAATGCGGATGTCCAAGAGAGGGGTAAAATGCGGATGTCCAAGAGAGGGTAAAACGCGGATGTCCAAGAGAGGGTAAAACGCTGATATCCAAGAGAGGGTAAAACGCGGATGTCCAAGAGAGGGGTAAAACGCGGATGTCCAAGAGAGGGTAAAACGCGGATGTCCAAGGGAGGGTAAAACGCGGATGTCCAAGAGAGGGGTAAAACGCGGATGTCCAAGAGAGGGGTAAAACGCGGATGTCCAAGAGAGGGTAAAATGCGGATGTCCAAGAGAGGGGTAAAACGCGGATGTCCAAGAGAGGGGTAAAATGCGGATGTCCAAGAGAGGGGTAAAATGCGGATGTCCAAGAGAGGGGTAAAATGCGGATGTCCAAGAGAGGGTAAAACGCGGATGTCCAAGAGAGGGGTAAAACGCGGATGTCCAAGAGAGGGTAAAACGCGGATGTCCAAGAGAGGGGTAAAACGCGGATGTCCAAGAGAGGGTAAAACGCGGATGTCCAAGAGAGGGGTAAAACGCGGATGTCCAAGAGAGGGGTAAAACGCGGATGTCCAAGAGAGGGTAAAATGCGGATGTCCAAGAGAGGGGTAAAACGCGGATGTCCAAGAGAGGGTAAAACGCGGATGTCCAAGAGAGGGGTAAAATGCGGATGTCCAAGAGAGGGGTAAAACGCGGATGTCCAAGAGAGGGGTAAAACGCGGATGTCCAAGAGGGGTAAAACGCGGATGTCCAAGAGAGGGGTAAAATGCGGATGTCCAAGAGAGGGGTAAAACGCAGATGTCCAAGAGAGGGGTAAAACGCGGATGTCCAAGAGAGGGGTAAAACGCGGATGTCCAAGAGAGGGGTAAAACGCGGATGTCCAAGAGAGGGTAAAACGCGGATGTCCAAGAGAGGGTAAAACGCGGATGTCCAAGAGAGGGTAAAACGCGGATGTCCAAGAGAGGGGTAAAACGCGGATGTCCAAGAGAGGGGTAAAACGCGGATGTCCAAGAGAGGGTAAAACGCGGATGTCCAAGAGAGGGTAAAACGCGGATGTCCAAGAGAGGGGTAAACGCGGATTTCCATGAGAGAGGTAAAATGCGGATGTCCAAGAGAGGGTAAAATGCGGATGTCCAAGAGAGGGGTAAAACGCGGATGTCCAAGAGAGGGGTAAAACGCGGATGTCCAAGAGAGGGGTAAAACGCGGATGTCCAAGAGAGGGGTAAAACGCGGATGTCCAAGAGAGGGTAAAACGCGGATGTCCAAGAGAGGGGTAAAACGCGGATGTCCAAGAGAGGGGTAAAACGCGGATGTCCAAGAGAGGGGTAAAACGCGGATGTCCAAGAGAGAGGGTAAAACGCGGATGTCCAAGAGAGGGGTAAAACGCGGATGTCCAAGAGAGGGTAAAACGCGGATGTCCAAGAGAGGGTAAAACGCGGATGTCCAAGAGAGGGGTAAAACGCGGATGTCCAAGAGAGGGTAAAACGCGGATGTCCAAGAGAGGGTAAAACGCGGATGTCCAAGAGAGGGTAAAACGCGGATGTCCAAGAGAGGGGTAAAATGCGGATGTCCAAGAGAGGGGTAAAACGCGGATGTCCAAGAGAGGGGTAAAGTGCGGATGTTAAAGAGAGGGTAAAACGCAGATGTCCAAGGGAGGGATAAAATGCGGATGTCCAATAGAGGTGTAAAGTGTGGATGTCCAAGAGAGGGTAAAACGCGGATGTCCAAGAGAGGGTAAAACGCGGATGCCCAAGAGAGGGGTAAAATGCGGATGTACAAGAGAGGGGTAAAACGCGGATGTCCAAGAGAGGGGTAAAACGCGGATGTCCAAGAGAGGGTAAAACGCGGATATCCAAGAGAGGGGTAAAACGCGGATGTCCAAGAGAGGGGTAAAATGCGAATGTCCAAGAGAGGGGTAAAATGCGGATGTCCAAGAGAGGGTAAAATGCGGATGTCCAAGAGAGGGGTAAAACGCGGATGTCCAAGAGAGGGGTAAAACGCGGATGTCCAAGAGAGGGGTAAAACGCGGATGTCCAAGAGAGGGGTAAAACGCGGATGTCCAAGAGAGGGTAAAACGCGGATGTCCAAGAGAGGGGTAAAACGCGGATGTCCAAGAGAGGGGTAAAACGCGGATGTCCAAGAGAGGGGTAAAACGCGGATGTCCAAGAGAGGGGTAAAACGCGGATGTCCAAGAGAGGGGTAAAACGCGGATGTCCAAGAGAGGGTAAAATGCGGATGTCCAAGAGAGGGTAAAACGCGGATGTCCAAGAGAGGGGTAAAATGCGGATGTCCAAGAGAGGGTAAAACGCGGATGTCCAAGAGAGGGGTAAAATGCGGATGTCCAAGAGAGGGTAAAACGCGGATGTCCAAGAGAGGGTAAAACGCGGATGTCCAAGAGAGGGTAAAACGCGGATGTCCAAGAGAGGGGTAAAATGCGGATGTCCAAGAGAGGGTAAAACGCGGATGTCCAAGAGAGGGTAAAATGCGGATGTCCAAGAGGGGTAAAACGCGGATGTCCAAGAGAGGGGTAAAACGCGGATGTCAGAGAGGGGTAAAACGCGGATGTCCAAGAGAGGGGTAAAACGCGGATGTCCAAGAGAGGTAAAACGCGGATGTCCAAGAGAGGGGTAAAACGCGGATGTCCAAGAGAGGGTAAAACGCGGATGTCCAATAGAAGGTAAAACGCAGATGTCCAAGAGAGGGGTAAAACGCGGATGTCCAAGAGAATTGTACAATGCGGATGTCCAAGAGAGGGTAAAACGCGGATGTCCAAGAGAGGGGTAAAACGCGGATGTCCAAGAGAGGGGTAAAACGCGGATGTCCAAGAGAGGGGTAAAACGCGGATGTCCAAGAGAGGGGTAAAATGCGGATGTCCAAGAGAGGGGTAAAAAGCGGATGTCCAAGAGAGGGGTAAAACGCGGATGTCCGAGAGAGGGGTAAAACGAGGATGTCCAAGAAAGGGGAAAAACGCGGATGTCCAAGAGAAGGGTAAAACGCGGATGTCCAAGAGAGGGGTAAAACGCGGAAATTCAAGAGAGGGGTAAAACGCGGATGTCCAAGAGAGGGGTAAAACGCGGATGTCCAAGAGAGGGGTAAAACGCGGATGTCCAAGAGAGGGGTAAAACGCGGATGTCCAAGAGAGGGGTAAAACGCGGATGTCCAAGAGAGAGGTAAAACGCGGATGTCCAAGAGAGGGGTAAAACGCGGATGTCCAAGAGAGGGGTAAAATGCGGATGTCCAAGAGAGGGGTAAAACGCGGATGTCCAAGAGAGGGTAAAACGCGGATGTCCAAGAGAGGGTAAAACGCGGATGTCCAAGAGAGGGTAAAACGCGGATGTCCAAGAGAGGGGTAAAACGCGGATGTCCAAGAGAGGGGTAAAACGCGGATGTCCAAGAGAGGGGTAAAACGCGGATGTACAAGAGAGGGGTAAAACGCGGATGTCCAAGAGAGAGGTAAAATGCGGATGTCCAAGAGAGGGGTAAAATGCGGATGTCCAAGAGAGGGGTAAAACGCGGATGTCCAAGAGAGGGGTAAAAAGCGGATGTCCAAGAGAGGGTAAAACGCGGATGTCCAAGAGAGGGTAAAATGCGGATGTCCAAGAGAGGGGTAAAACGCGGATGTCCAAGAGAGGGTAAAACGCGGATGTCCAAGAGAGGGTAAAACGCGGATGTCCAAGAGAGGGGTAAAACGCGGATGTCCAAGAGAGGGTAAAACGCGGATGTCCAAGAGAGGGGTAAAACGCGGATGTCCAAGAGAGGGTAAAACGCGGATGTCCAAGAGAGGGTAAAATGCGGATGTCCAAGAGAGAGGTAAAACGCGGATGTCCAAGAGAGGGGTAAAATGCGGATGTCCAAGAGAGGGGTAAAATGCGGATGTCCAAGAGAGGGGTAAAACGCGGATGTCCAAGAGAGGGGTAAAACGCAGATGTCCAAGAAAGGGGTAAAACGCGGATGTACAAGAGAGGGGTAAAACGCGGATGTCCAAGAGAGGTGCAAAATGCGGATGTCCAAGAGAGGGTAAAACGCAGATGTCCAAGAGAGGGGTAAAATGCGGATGTACAAGAGAGGGGTAAAACGCGGATTTCCAAGATAGAGGTAAAACGTGGATGTACAAGAGAGGGGTAAAACGCGGATGTCCAAGAGAGGGGTAAAATGCGGATGTCCAAGAGAGAGGTAAAATGCGGATGTCCAAGAGAGGGGTAAAACGCGGATGTACAAGAGAGGGGTAAAACGCGGATGTCCAAGAGAGGGGTAAAACGCGGATGTCCAAGAGAGGGGTAAAACGCGGATGTCCAAGAGAGGGTAAAACGCGGATGTCCAAGAGAGGGGTAAAATGCGGATGTCCAAGAGAGGGGTAAAATGCGGATGTCCAAGAGAGGGGTAAAACGCGGATGTCCAAGAGAGGGTAAAACGCGGATGTCCAAGAGAGGGGTAAAACGCGGATGTCCAAGAGAGGGGTAAAACGCGGATGTCCAAGAGAGGGTAAAACGCGGATGTCCAAGAGAGGGGTAAAACGCGGATGTCCAAGAGAGGGTAAAACGCGGATGTCCAAGAGAGGGTAAAATGCGGATGTCCAAGAGAGGGTAAAATGCGGATGTCCAAGAGAGGGTAAAACGCGGATGTCCAAGAGAGGGGTAAAACGCGGATGTCCAAGAGAGGGGTAAAACGCGGATGTCCAAGAGAGGGGTAAAACGCGGATGTCCAAGAGAGGGTAAAACGCGGATGTCCAAGAGAGGGGTAAAATGCGGATGTCCAAGAGAGGGTAAAACGCGGATGTCCAAGAGAGGGGTAAAACGCGGATGTCCAAGAGAGGGTAAAACGCGGATGTCCAAGAGAGGGGTAAAGTGCGGATGTCCAAGAGAGGGGTAAAACGCGGATGTCCAAGAGAGGGTAAAACGCGGATGTCCAAGAGAGGGTAAAACGCGGATGTCCAAGAGAGGGTAAAATGCGGATGTCCAAGAGAGGGTAAAACGCGGATGTCCAAGAGAGGGGTAAAATGCGGATGTCCAAGAGAGGGGTAAAATGCGAATGTCCAAGAGAGAGGTAAAATGCGGATGTCCAAGAGAGGGGTAAAAGGCGGATGTCCAAGAGAGGGGTAAAACGCGGATGTCCAAGAGAGGGGTAAAACGCGGATGTCCAAGAGAGGGGTAAAACGCGGATGTCCAAGAGGGGTAAAACGCGGATGTCCAAGAGAGGGGTAAAACGCGGATGTCCAAGAGAGGGGTAAAATGCGGATGTCCAAGAGAGGGTAAAACGCGGATGTCCAAGAGAGGGGTAAAACGCGGATGTCCAAGAGAGGGGTAAAATGCGGATGTCCAAGAGAGGGTAAAACGCGGATGTCCAAGAGAGGGTAAAACGCGGATGTCCAAGAGAGGGGTAAAACGCGGATGTCCAAGAGAGGGTAAAACGCGGATGTCCAAGAGAGGGTAAAACGGGGATTCCAAGAGAGGGTAAAGTGCGGATGTCCAAGAGAGGGTAAAACGCAGATGTCCAAGAGAGGGGTAAAATGCAAATGTTCAAGAGAGAGGTAAAATGCGGATGTCCAAGAGAGGGGTAAAAGGCGGATGTCCAAGAGAGGGGTAAAACGCGGATGTCCAAGAGAGGGTAAAATGCGGATGTCCAAGAGAGGGTAAAACGCGGATGTCCAAGAGAGGGTAAAACGCGGATGTCCAAGAGAGGGGTAAAACGCGGATGTCCAAGAGAGGGGTAAAATGCGGATGTCCAAGAGAGGGGTAAAACGCGGATGTCCAAGAGAGGGGTAAAACGCGGATGTCCAAGAGAGGGGTAAAATGCGGATGTCCAAGAGAGGGTAAAACGCGGATGTCCAAGAGAGGGTAAAACGCGGATGTCCAAGAGAGGGGTAAAATGCGGATGTCCAAGAGAGGGTAAAACGCGGATGTCCAAGAGAGGGGTAAAACGCGGATGTCCAAGAGAGGGGTAAAACGCGGATGTCCAAGAGAGGGGTAAAGTGCGGATGTCCAAGAGAGGGGTAAAACGCGGATGTCCAAGAGAGGGGTAAAATGCGAATGTCTAAGATAGAGGTAAAATGCGGATGTATAAGAGAGGGGTAAAATGCGGATGCCCAAGAGAGTGTAAAATGCAGATGTCCAAGAGAGGGGTAAAATGCGAATGTCCAAGAGAGAGGTAAAATGCGGATGTCCAAGAGAGGGGTAAAATGCGGATGTCCAAGAGAGGGTAAAATGCGGATGTCCAAGAGAGGGGTAAAACGCGGATGTCCAAGAGAGGGGTAAAACGCGGATGTCCAAGAGAGGGGTAAAACGCGGATGTCCAAGAGAGGGGTAAAACGCGGATGTACAAGAGAGGGGTAAAACGCGGATGTCCAAGAGAGGGGTAAAATGCGGATGTCCAAGAGAGGGTAAAACGCGGATGTACAAGAGAGGGGTAAAACGCGGATGTCCAAGAGAGGGGTAAAATGCGGATGTCCAAGAGAGGGTAAAACGCGGATGTCCAAGGGAGGGTAAAACGCGGATGTCCAAGAGAGGGGTAAAACGCGGATGTCTAAGAGAGGGTAAAACGCGGATGTCCAAGAGAGGGTAAAACGGGGATGTCCAAGAGAGGGTAAAGTGCGGATGTCCAAGAGAGGGTAAAACGCAGATGTCCAAGAGAGGGGTAAAATGCAAATGTCCAAGAGAGAGGTAAAATGCGGATGTCCAAGAGAGGGGTAAAAGGCGGATGTACAAGAGAGGGGTAAAACGCAGTTGTCCAAGAGAGGGGTAAAATGCGGATGTCCAAGAGAGTGTAAAACGCGGATTTCCAAGAGAGGGTAAAACGCGGATGTCCAAGAGAGGGTAAAACGCGGATGTCCAAGAGAGGGGTAAAGTGCGGATGTCCAAGAGAGGGGTAAAACGCGGATGTCCAAGAGAGGTGTAAAATGCGGATGTCCAAGAGAGGGTAAAACGCGGATGTCCAAGAGAGGGGTAAAACGCGGATGCCCAAGAGAGTGTAAAACGCAGATGTCCAAGAGAGGGGTAAAATGCGAATGTCCAAGAGAGAGGTAAAATGCGGATGTCCAAGAGAGGGGTAAAATGCGGATGTCCAAGAGAGGGGTAAAAGGCGGATGTCCAAGAGAGGGGTAAAAGGCGGATGTCCAAGAGTTGGTTAAAAGGCGGATGTCCAAGAAAGGGGTAAAACGCGGATGTACAAGAGAGGGGTAAAACGCGGATGTCCAAGAAAGGGGTAAAATGCGGATGTACAAGAGAGTGGTAAAACGCGGATGTCCAAGAGAGGGGTAAAATGCGGATGTCCAAGAGAGGGTAAAACGCGGATGTCCAAGAGAGGGTAAAACGCGGATGTCCAAGAGAGGGGTAAAATGCGGATGTCCAAGAAAGGGTAAAACGCAGATGTCCAAGGGTGGGGTAAAGTGCGGATGTTCAAAAGAGGGTAAAACGCGGATGTCCAAGAGAGGGGTAAAATGCGGATGTCAAAGAGATTGTAAAACGCAGATGTCCAAGAGAGGGGTAAAACGCGGATGTCTGTTGCTGCTAAAATCTTGTCGCAACTTATTCTGACAATGCATTCTGACTATATTCATTTTTTAATGCATGGGAAGCAACTCATGGAATTGTAGTCACTTTTATTTCTACAGTCGTCTAATCTTGATAGCTATCGTCAAGAAGTTGTCTTATCTTGATAGCTAGGGTTGCCGATAGTTGTGTGAACGATTTTTGAGTCATGTCTATTTATGGAGCGCTCAGATCGCCAGTTCTTTGAAAACAGTTGGCAATCGCAACATTTCAAGATTCATTTCCTTTTAAGGTAATAGGTCTTAAGTCGAACATCGTAGAACATTCTTCATTTCGTAAATTGGCCTGAGTTGTATTCGATTCGCGTGTTCTGCGCATGTCCCTTTTTGTGGCGTTGTTTAAAACGATTTCCGCCCAGGTGAGTCTGTGCTGAGAAGCTGTGAAGGCGAGACGTAGCTATGTGCTAGTCTTCGCTTAGTTTATTCAGGAAGGAGTCCTCATGATTGTTGTTCCTATCTTGAGATGATATATCTCTGTGTTATTCCTAATGCCTGGAGGCATATGTGATTATTCATTTAATTCCTTATGAACAGGTAATTAAATCCCTTTTTTTGCTGAGTAACTTTATCGCCATCTTGTGATGTTGACTTTTGCTTAGCCTGCCTTATTCTAAAGTCTACGATATGACTAGTTTGCTCAGCTCATGATCCACTTAGATTGTCACGCATCGATTGATGCCTGTCCTACGGACTATTTGCTTCCTGAACTTTGTTGATGGATCTAGGTTTGATACCTTTGCTGTATAAGGAACATAGAGGACGATAATGTGGCGCTCAAAAGACATGCCTGTCTTGTTGAGGTCAAATCGAGGAGACCATATTTAATCTCCTAGTTGATATCTACTAGCTCTTATGGAAAGGGGAAGTTTACTACCTGACTACATGTACAGCTTGTCACGATATCCTAAAAGGCATATAATGTACATGAATATTATGCTGTCTGCTGTGCCTGTGGAATCGACTACTTCGATGATACAATGACTGTTGTGAATATACCTGTGATGTTTTTCTGCATAACGATGTCCATGCTTTGTCATTGTGGCGTACAATATATATTACCAACAACATCACTTGCAGTTCAACCATTTATTGACTTTATACGTTTATGAATTGATGTGACGTCCTTATCTGATACTCGACTTCATAAACACGTCACACATACACCAGACCACGACACCATAAGATCTTGCCTCATCATCCCTGGTGTCTGAGGGTGGCACACTACTCTGCAAAGGCAAGGATTATAATACCTTTGAGAGAAGCAGATGAAAGACAACACCCTCAACGTTGTGTGGCAAATGTGACATCATCCACAGAACATTTATACACAACAACACATTTTGCTACGCAACATTTGGTGGCCATAAGCTGGTTTGTTCTGGTACCAGCATACTCGGGGTCCCTTACCCGCTTCATTCAACAAGAATTCAACAAACTGCATCGTTCCAGATAACAACATACAGCGATTTTTCAAGACATCTACATACAGAATTATGGCAGTACCCGGTGTTGAGTCATACATTGCCAGTTGAAACGTGTTGCTGTCGTTTGTGAAGGTCAAGTGCCGGTTGAATAAGAAGGCCAAGTACCGATTCAAACAATTTACGGTTGTATAAGAAGGTCAAGTGCCGTTATTTACACTACCTGTACTGTTTAGAAGCTCAAGTACCATCGTCATGGCAGTTGGAGCAGTCCAGATGTACCATCATCGTTGGATCTTCATTCCTTAGGACGCTGATTGTCATCTGTTTTTTCTGCTGTGGCTGACGTTTGGATACCAATAAGTTAAGTGGCCTGTTTGTTTGTGAACTGTGCCCTTATACTTCTACTGAGTCTTCTGTGTTTCATCTCATTCTTTTGTTTACATGTTATATATTTATATGTTATTTGTATATTTATATTTATAGGTTTATGTTTCTGCGGGTTTTCGGTTGGGCGGAGTCTCCCTTAGATCATACCACGTGATAGAGGTCGTCTATCGTGAGCGTTTTCTGTAGGGTGTGCAAATTTCCGATACTGGAATTTGCAAAGAGACTTCTGTTGCTATTTTTTGTTAGTTGTGACGATATGGTCAGTGTTGTTTTCTGGATTTTCTTCACATTCTTTAGTTTTGTTTTGATTTGTTTGTATATGTTAGCCTCCTCTTTACTATAGTTTAGTTTCATACAACATTTTTGTTTATACACTGTGGTGTCATGTGTATTGTCTAATATCCTCGTAGATATCATCACATTTTTTGTGATATTTCTTTAATTTTCGCTTTATTTTTTGTTGATTTCTACGAATGTTTTCGTATTGTTGCTAAATCTTTATTATTGTTTACATTGTATTGTTTACAGTGTAATGTTTACATTGTTACTGTTTACATTGTGATAGTGTTTACATAGTCATTGTTTACACTTATAGTAGTTAATTCACATTTAATAGTGGGTTGTGCTTATGCATTACTACTACACTGATGATTAGTAAATGATGAATACTATTGTGCACTATTGAATGGGAAGTGCACCTATGATCAAGAGTTGATTGATGATATTTCAAAAAGGTCTATACACAAGTTCTTTGATATAAGACTTGTTTCCCACAGAGATTGGGATAATAATATAGTGTTGTGAGTAAACAAGTGCTTCATTTAAGACTTGTTATAATTAAATTTGAAATAAGATAATTAATTATTTCAGGTTGTGGACTCATATTATTACTCATCATGGCTACATTTGAGCACTTTATTGAGCAGGGTAAATTGCTTGGGAAGACTGGTGATAAGTTAGAAGAATTTGCAACTGCTCAATATGATAAAGCAATGGAAGCTGAACAAAAGAAACTGCAGATGCAGGTGGAAATTAAAAGATTAGAAAAACAAGCTGAGGCTGAAGAAAAAAAGTTACAAAGAGAAGCAGAAGCAAAAGCTGAAGAGAAAAGACTTGAGGCTGAAAATAAAAGATTTGAAATAGAGGCTGAAAATAAAAAACTTGAAAAAGAGGCTGAAAATAAAAGACTTGAAAAAGAGGCTGAAAATAAAAGACTTGAAATAGAAGCTGAAGAAAGGAAGTTACAAAGAGAGTCTGATGAGAGAAAAGCAAAAATGGAGCATGAAGAAAAACTCTTAGCTTTGGAAGTTGAGAAATTAAGGGTGATGAACATAGGTAATGCTAATGATGCAAATAAGGTCTCAGATAAGACCAATGCAAGCACTTTTAAACTTAACCTACCACCATTCAATGCTTCCATCGACGATATAACATTCTATTTGGACAGATTTGAAACTTCATGTAAAGTACATAACATAGATAAATCATTGCAGGTTTATCATTTGTCCAAAATACTTAGAGGTGATGCTTTGAGTATGTTAAGCATGGTAGATGAGCCTGACAAGAACAACTATGATGTTGTCAGGGCTATATTGTTAAAAAAAATACCAACTTGACGAAGACGGCTATCGTCTTCAATTTAAAAATATGTTACCAGAAACTGGTGTGCAATTCTCTGAATTCATTTCAAAGACACGTCTTACTTTTTTACGTTGGGTGGAGCTGTCTAAGACAGAAAAGACTTATGAAGGACTTATGGACTTAATACTTAGAGACAAAGTCATGTCTTCTGTCAATGAGTCTTTCCTTGCTTTCCTTCATGAACGTAAACCTAAAACAATAAAAGAAATGGAAGATTTCTGTAGCCAATACATAACTGCTCATCCTCACGCAACCATTAGTAACTCTAAAGTAAAAGAAGGTCTGCCAGTTGCTTCGGCAGCACCTTATAGTCAAAACACTAGTAATAGATTCCAACAAAATTTTGATAAGAAAAGTAACCGTAGTTACGGTCAAAATTAAGGAAATCAATTTCAGGGTGATTCTTCGTCGAAGAATTGGAAACGAGCTGACAGTCCTCGTTACTTCCAACCTAATAATTTTAGGCATTTCAGAAGAGGATATGGTAACAGAGGCTTTTCCTCACGTAAACCTCAAAACCAAAACAAATAGATGTTCACATCAATGTGGACATGATAATAATAATTATAATAGAGACAATAATAACTACAGAGACAATAACAACAGTGATAACTTCAGAGGTAATAGTAGTCGCGGTAGATCTCAATACAAAAAAAAGAGATATCAGCAGGCTAACTCGGTTCAACAAGAATCTCAGGGAGCCTGTAATCAGGTTTCTGATAATAAAAACTCTGACCATGTCACTTGTTCTTCTTTTGACTTTGGGAGAGCAAACAAGTGCCCCCAATGCAGTACTTTGTTCGAACCGACGACAATATCGACTTTGAGTTGTGGTCACCCTCTCCCCGCTCTTCCTGCTTCGGTTGCACATGACGGGAGAGGTTCTCTAATCCTACATAAGGGTCTTGTTAATAATACTCCGGTCTCACTACTTTTCGATTCCGGATGCACCACTATTGGTGTTAGACAATCGCTTGTAGATCCATCCTGTGCGACAGGAAGGGTTATCAAATGTGTCACATTTGGCGGCACTCTAGAGAAATATCCTACTGCTGTAATTCACATTGCCACTCCTTTCTTTACGGGAGATGTGCATGCCTGTCTCTTACCTAACCCAATTGCGGACCTTATTATTGGTCGTATCCACGGAGTTAGGGAATGTACCCCACAGCAGATTGCTGCTTGGGAAGATGATAATATGCAAGCTACCAATGCAGTGGTTACAAGAGCACAAGCTCTACAAACACCGCAAACTTCGTTGAATAATGATAATGAAGTTCATAGCCAAGATAGTACCTTGGTTATTTCTCGTGACTCGTTCATAAAATTACAAGAAGAAGATCCTACGCTAAAGAAATTCTTCATTCTTGCGAAGAAAGGTGATCCAAATAAGGATACACAAAGAAAATCTTGGATAGAAATGAAAAACGGCGTACTTGTACGTATGGTACAAGACTCGGCTACGTCAGCACATTCGCAAATTCTTGTTCCCAAGAGTATGAGAGTGCAAATATTGCAACATGCTCATGACTCGCAATGTGCTGGACACATGGGATTTTCCCGTACAAAGTCGAGAGTCCTTGCGGCTTTCTTTTGGCCCTTTGTTAACAAGGACATCCGTATATACTGCCGATCATGTCAGGTATGTCAGGAGGTCAAATCTAGAGGACCACGACATGCTGCGCCTATCCAGGCTGCTGACATCCCTATTCGGCCATTCCAGAAAATGGCCATAGATATTATTGGCCCTTTTAAGATAAAGTCGGCCAGAGGACATCAGTTTA
>JAMPIV010005472.1:0-249042 GCA_024509875.1 Oreohelix idahoensis
GCTGCAGCTTCCTGCAAGATTCGTGTACGTTTATGCTGTAGTGCAGACTTCCTTGCAGGAGGGGGACCCTGCAGCAGTCTGTTGGATCCAATGATCAATAAGCAGCACAACGGAACATGGTGATGTTGACTCTGCTACTACTTACTTACTTAGTCGTTTCCCTTCTACCATGGACTCTGCTACTACTTACTTACTTAGTCATTCCCCTTCTAAACGTGACTCTGCTACTCACTTAATTACTTAGTCATTCCCCTTCTCTACCGTGACTCTGCCACTACTTAATTACTTAGTCGTACCCATCCTCTAGTAACCGTGACTCTGCTACTACTATGAACCAATATTTCTTTTAGATTAGGGGTCCTCAAACCCTATTTTGCACCGCTGGCACATTTTAGATTTATAAAGTGGGTGGTGGGGCACCAACCAAATATCGCGAATCGTATATTTAAAAAAGTTGATTTTTTACAACAAAAATAACAAATACTATAAAATAAGGCCTGTGGCATTTTTTTAAAACTGCAAATGTGTCCATTGATAAACGCATTATAAGGCTGTGAAAACGCATTTGTTTAAACAGCAAATGGTCAGTATTTTATTTTAAAAATGTAACCTTCAGAGTCAAACGTATAATTAGTGTGATCTTTGACACTTCATGTCACTGGCCAAATGTTTTATTGTTAGGAGTGTTTATTGGAATTTTTTAAAATTTTATTGAGACCACTAACCGCAAATACCTAATAATGTTAGTAGAGGTTAAGCTGTAATTTCTGACCATGCAAGCAAAATTATATATTTTTCTGTCATTCACAAATCATTCTAGGGCACACAAATAAGCCTCGGCGGGCATAATGGTGCCACGTTGAGTACCCCTGTTTTAGAGCTTATAAGTTATTTGTGACGTCATTAATTTTAGCGGAGATTCATACAGATCATTTCACTACTTATTGCATGATCACAAACCTCTAGTTTCCTGACGTCTTGACTTAAGATTGATGCTGAAGCTTCTGCTTCAGTTGTTGTCAGTACTACCATTGTTATTTCTCTTAATGACACACATACTGTCACTGCTAATTAACTAAGGTGATCCTATTAATTAACTATAATGATATTATTTTGTTAATTAACTATGTTTAATGCATTGCTACGGGAGCCGCGCTGGTGTAATGGCTTCGGCATTGTACTGGCGACCAGGTGTTCATGGTTCAAACCCGGGCGTCGGCGTTTGAAGAAATGTTTACGGCCGGAAATTTGACTGAATAGCCTGAACGGCTCCTGTGATAAACCCTCTGTGGATGGGAAGGAGCGAAGCTCCTGACCGGGTTGGAAGGAAAGTCCTCAGGTTCCCCAGCCTCGCAATGACATGTCATTGGGCCAAAGGGCTGAAAGCCTAAGTGCCGCTGGTTAAGGAAAAAAAAAAAAAAAAAAATGCATTGCTACAACTGCTATTTAATGTCACAAATTCTCCCAATGCTATGAGAAAACAGTTTACATTTTTGGCTTTTGTATATTACAGATCAAGTCAAGCTTTTGAAAGAGAACATAGACAGAGTCAAGGATACCTAACAGCTTTGACTACTAGTCTGTTAGTAAAGTACTGTCATCATCATCATCCTTCAGTCACCCTAAGAAGCATAAGCCTTCAACATATTCATGCCAAATGTCAAGTCAGTCCTATTATGTGGCCCTGAAACATGGAGAACACTAACACTAACAACAACCAAGACGTTATTTCATAAATGGGTGCCTGCCTAGAATGGAAGGATTAGCATGTTGTGACAATATCACCAATGTGGAAGTGGTGAAAATATCACCAATGTGGAAGTGGTGAAAATATTACCAATGTGGAAGTGGTGAAAATATCACCAATGTGGAAGTGGTGAAAATATCACCAATGTGGAAGTGGTGAAAATATCACCAATGTGGAAGTGGTGAAAATATCACCAATGTGGAAGTGGTGAAAAGAGCCAGACAAGTGCTAGTTGAACAACAGATCACAAGATGATGCTGGCAATGAATAGGACAGGCATTAAGGAAGCCTGATTGATAGCATCACAAGGCAGTCCTTGCTCTAGAATCCCCAGAGTAAGATAGGTCAAGCGAGACCAAAAAAAACATGCAGAGAAGAGAACTGGAGACGCACATGGAAGGACTGAACAGACAGGACAGGAGGACTTACAGATTTGCTGAAGCTTTCCCCCCTCCCTCCCCTCATCAGAGAACTAAAGGGTAACAAATCAACTGGCATAGCCACCAAACACAGTGCAGGACAATGGCCAATATTAGTTATCTGTTTCACAACTGGACATTTTATTCCTGTTTGCCGTATTTTTATTCCTTGTGATATTATTATTTAAACATTGTTGGCATTAATTTGTACAGACCTACTTTCATGACTTTGAGGTTCATTCCCTTTGAAAGTCAAACAGGGTGGAACAGTTACCTCATGAGTGGGGGGGGGGGAGGAATCCTACGATGATCCTATTAACTATGTTGATCCTTCTATCCTGTTAATTAACTATGATGATCCTATTATTCTGTTAATTAACTATAGTAATCATACTATCATATTAACTGATCCTACTATTCTGTAATTAACTATGATGATCCTATTATTCTGTTAATTAACTATGTTGATCCTATTATCCTGTAATTAACTATGATGATCCTATTATTCTGTTAATTAACTACAGTGATCCTACTATCCCATAATTAACTATGATGATCCTATTATTCTGTTAATTAACTAGTGATCCTACTATCTTATTAACTATGTTGATCCTATTATCCTGTAATTAACTATGATGATACTATTATTCTGTTAATTAACTATAGTGATCCTACTATCTTATTAATTATGTTGATCCTATTATCCTGTAATTAACTATGATGATCCTATTATTCTGTTAATTAACTAGTGATCCTACTATCTTATTAACTATGTTGATCCTATTATCCTGTAATTAACTATGATGATACTATTATTCTGTTAATTAACTATAGTGATCCTACTATCTTATTAACTATGTTGATCCTATTATCCTGTAATTAACTATGATGATCCTATTATTCTGTTAATTAACTATAGTGATCCTACTATCTTATTAACTATGTTGATCCTATTATCCTGTAATTAACTATGATCAAGTGGCATGATAGAGTATCTAATTCTGAGGTCCTCAACAGAGCGCATATCTCAAGCATCTACACATTGCTGCAGAGGGCCCAAACTAGATGGGCCGGACATGTTGTTCGCATGCCCGAAAAACGCATCCCAAAGCAGTTGATGTACAGCGAACTCTCCACGGGTAAGCGAACAACAGGGGGACAAAAGAAACGCTTCAAAGACACACTGAAAGCATCATTGAGCAGCTTCAAAATTGATGTCTCCTCCTGGGAGACTATCGCACAGGATCGCTGTGCCTGGCGGACAAACATTACTCAAGGTGCTCGCATTGCAGAACAGAATTTAGCTGATAAGGCAGAAAGCAAGCGTGCTGTAAGAAAGGCCAGAATGCACAGCAACACTTCTATCGACTCTAACCATGTGTGCCCCGTATGTGGCAGGGCCTGTAGGGCCAAAATAGGATTAATTAGTCACATGAGATCACGGCACAGATGTGTCACAACTCAAGTCTGAAGCTGTCGCCATCTTCGCTTGTGATGGGCAACTATTATTAATTAACTATGATGATACTATTATTCTGTTAATTAACTACAGTGATCCTACTATCCCATAATTAACTATGATGATCCTATTATTCTGTTAATTAACTACAGTGATCCTACTATCCCATAATTAACTATGATGATCCTATTATTCTGTTAATTAACTATGATGATCCTACTATTCTGTAATTAACTATGATGATCCTATTATTCTGTTAATTAACTATAGTAATCCTACTATCATATTAACTATGTTGATCCTATTATCCTGTAATTAACTATGATGATCCTATTATTCTGTTAATTAACTATGGTATCCTACTATCATATTAACTGTGATGATCCTATTATTCTGTTAATTAACTATAGTGATCCTACTATCATATTAACTATGTTGATCCTATTATCCTGTAATTAACTATGATGATACTATTATTCTGTTAATTAACTACAGTGATCCTACTATCCCATAATTAACTATGATGATCCTATTATTCTGTTAATTAACTATAGTAATCCTACTATCATATTAACTATGTTGATCCTATTATCCTGTAATTAACTATGATGATCCTATTATTCTGTTAATTAACTATGGTATCCTACTATCATATTAACTGTGATGATCCTATTATTCTGTTAATTAACTATAGTGATCCTACTATCTTATTAACTATGTTGATCCTATTATCCTGTAATTAACTATGATGATCTTATTATTCTGTTAATTAACTATAGTGATCCTACTATCATATTAACTATGTTGATCCTAATATCTTATTGACTATGTTGATCCTATTATCCTGTGAATTATCAATATATGATCCTATTATGTATTAACTATGATGATCCTTTTTTTCCTGTTAATTAACTATGATTATCCTGATCATCGTATCATCCTGCTAATTATGATGATCCTATTAATTAACTGACTGATCCTATTATTCTGTTCTATATAAACTAAGATGATCCTATTATCCTGTTTAATTAACTATGTTGATCCTATTACCCTTTTAATTAACTATGCTGGTCCTCTTACCCTGTTGTGTTGTATCTCCTTCCGCAGTGTTTCCTATCACAAAAGCAGTTGCTGACTATTGCCGTGTTCACATATGTAATCATAAATCTAACAGAGTAAAGGTACATGTGTAGCAGGTAATAAAGCAGAAGTTAAAAACACAAATTATTTGTTACTGAAATTTGTGTGTTTCAGTTCTTTGCCCCGTGTAGTTCCTGGGGTGGAGGGGGGGCCTCTGATGTCACAACGAATAGGACTACTGTTCCGTCAGGCATGTCACATGGGGGCGATTAATATAAGGTTGTCAGCCTCACCATGTGAAATAAGTTGTTACAGAAACCACTGCTACACGAACACATGAATGTTTTCCTGCAGGTTCTTTCCTGCAAAGGGGCCAGCTACAGTGGTGCTCCCATAAGCATTCAAGAAAATGATGGATGTTTCATTCATCACCGCCCGGTGTTATCCTGTTTAATTCATCATCTTCAGTGTTACATAGATCCCAATCCTGGCATATGAAAGTGAGGCATGGACAATTAGTAAATGCGAAACAAAATCCCTGGAGGGCCACAGAATACCCGTCACATGTAAAGGTAGCCCCCCCCATAGCACGTACTGCTGAAGGGGAGTGATGTGTTAGAGACTTCACCATGCTGGGTCCAGCATTGAGAGGTGGGGTGGTGACCAGTTCCCTTCCTCGCTGCATTTTCCTTCCCTAACTCATGAGCAGAGTCAGGTACCCATTTACAGCTGGGTAGACTGGAGTATAACGATACCGTGATTCGAACCTGGCATCTTTGCCATGAGAAACCAGTGCTCTAACCACTCTGTCAATCGAGCACTCAAAAGGTAGTCCCATATCAGATACTGCCGGAGCGGAGTGAAGTGTTAGAGACTTCTCTATACTAGGCCCAGCATCGAGAGGCGTGGTGGCGTTCATTTCCTTGCTGCCTTTTCCTTCCCTAACTCAAGGGCAGAGTCAGGTGCCCACTTACAGATGAGTAGACTAGAGTGTGATGATACTGTGATTCAAACGATCAAACCCAGCACCTTTGCCACGAGAAACCAGCACTCTAACCACTGTCAATCGTATGCTCTACAAATGCCAAGGTCAGCTAAAAAAATAATGAGGATGTCCTGAAAGTAGCCAGTGTACAAAGGAAGCTTATTACTTACATAAGAAGGAATCAATCCACTTTCTTCGGTGATGCCTAGATGGCAGGGAGGATAGTGCGATTCGCTTGCATAGCTAGGCGGGGTTGTCGCACGGAAGGTCCTGGGTAAGCCACTCACGTCTGTTGTTTTTCTGTTGTCTAGTTTTCTACTTCTTTATTTCTTACGAGTGCCTGAAAACATACCTTTATGTTTGTCTAATATTTATTCACTTTCTTCGGGCATGTTATGAGAAGATCAAAGCAGGAATATATTGTGACAACAGGAAAACTGAAAGGAAAAAGAATGACAAAGAGAGAAGATAGTGGGCAGTTTGACATTGTGGTATGGAAAGAAGTCAACAACAGAATGGACAAACATCCCCAAGGACATGCAGCTGTGGAGAGACATGATCACGTACATCAACTGTCATGGTATTTGAAGAAGAAGAATAAACTCATCACAGGGACCGAAGACGCAGCAAAAGTGATGAATGCAGTCAGCGACCCATAGCTTGACTGCTTGCGTCAGAGTCAGCGAACCAGAGCTGACCAAGACCCTACTCCACCTCCAAGTGGTGGTCCTTCAAACAGGCTGCATCACTGCAGTCTGGCTGAGAGAGTAGGGATCGAAGAGGGAAGGCAAACCTGGTCCCAAAAAATGTCGTGCTGAAGCTGGATGTGTCTGGCTGAAAGGCGCAAATATCACAGCTTTGCTGTAAATGGACACAACGTAACCAAATTCCTTTTCAGGATGAACGAGAAAGAAGAAGAAGAAGAAACTCATCACAAATGAAAATCATCATCCATTACAGATTGTAGTGTCAAAAGCTTTCAATTACCCCATGTCCGCTTCATCATTATAATCTCCTGCCCCTCACTCCTAATGAAGCATGGATCCACCCCTGCAGGTGACCCAATTGAGAAAGCCTACATTAAAGCACATGCTGTTGCAGCAATGGTCTCTGTAGCTCTTCATTTTACAAGATGAGGTTGCCTGTCCTATACATAACCTAATATTAGTCACTTTGTAAAACATGCCTGAAGGAGCTGTAATGTTATTTATTCTTTCTCTCCTTAGAGGCCTTCAGACCTACACAGGGCAGATTCATCATAAGCCAAATTTATGCAGATTCATCATAAGCCAAATTTATGCAGATTCATCATAAGCCAAATTTATGCAGATTCATCATAAGCCAAATTTATGCAGATTCGTCATAAGCCAAATTTATGCAGATTCGTCATAAGCCAAATTTATGCAGATTCATCATAAGCCAAATTTATGCAGATTCATCATAAGCCAAATTTATGCAGATTCATCATAAGCCAAATTTATGCAGATTCATCATAAGCCAAATTTATGCAGATTCATCATAAGCCAAATTTATCTCATGCTAAATTGATTCAGGAAGACTCTGAAAATTTGATAGGTAAAACATAATGATCAACATTGATGGTAAAAGACTTGAGGATAATAAAGAACATGTACTGGCAACAAACAGCAGCTGTAAGAATTAGCAGCCAAGTAGGAACGTATCAGCAAGTAAAAAAGGGTGTCAGGCAGGGATGTGTGATGTCACCGGATCTGTTCAATCTGTATACAATGAGAATATAATGAGATCCCTAGAGGACATGCCAGGAATATCATTTGACAGACATAATTGTTACGTGCAGTCTTTGATATCTTACAATATTATACATAGGTAATTTTTTAGTGCTTAAGGGAAAGTCATTATTGAGTTACTTCCCTTGAAAGTTGTGTCGGCTCTTTCGATCAAACTCCGCGGATAAATCCATTTTACTGCGATTTATTCGTTGTTTGGGTAATAATAGATTGTTCTTGCTTCAGAATATCTATGGCCTGAATTTATGTGTATTGTTTGTCTGAGTAGGACGAGTCTGTCTTATATCTGTATATCTTTACATATCTAAGTCGAACTATATGTTCTGTTGTCTCTAGAGAGGTCGAAGGCTATTCGGCGGATGTGTCGCTAGAGTGTGGTGTGATTTGGCTTCGTCCCGATAGGGACTGTGTGTTTTCCATGTCGGCCTGTCGCCGGGGAAAAAGTGATCTCAGTATTTGTGGGGAGGTGATAGTCGTCTAAACCTATCGTGTATGCTTTACCCCAGTGTTTAGTCGTATTGCCAAGGAATGGCAGTTTCATATTTCCTATACCAAGGTAATCAAAGATACTCTTATGAACTCTCGATCGAAGCCACCATTTTCGATAGTTACGATTTGAATGTCTAAGAGAATATATTTGACTCGATGAAAACGACTTCGATTCCTAGCAGCACTATATCCTGTAGATTGCAGTCAATTGTTCATGATCAAATCTACAGAGCAATGAAATGTTTTATGAATGACTAACTTAAGGACAGATTCATTATCTGTATCCAAACGTGAGTGACAGCTCACGAGTGAAGCCATCTTGGAACCAAAACATGTAGTGACTTTCAAGAAGAGAAAAGGGATGCCCGTATTATCGCTTGTTTAGTCCAGAGATCACTGCTACACATGAGAACCCGTTATTAGCGGTTCAATATTATTATATGGAAAAATATGTGCTGAACATTATGTTGAAGAATCGTCGCTAGACGAGATTAGGTTTAGAAGCCATCTGAAATATTGTTTATAAGCTGACGTGCTCAGTCAGTGAAGTCAGATGATATATGTATGGGCGATACTGAGTGCTTGGCTACTGACAGTCCATTATACACTTATTCTACATGAGTGCCCATGTAACATTGCAAGACCATTTATCCACTGTACTATGATGTATTATGGCAACCTGTGATTTGTCACTATCTGTGCTGTCGAGTGTGTACGTCCAATTAAACTTTAGAAAAGGTACACAGTCGTTGGTGTCGATGACTTCCAGCCATACATGAGTGTGAGAAAAGAACATTTTTTGTCTAACACCACGAACCTTTATCATCATTCGCACATTATACACTCAATCCATGTCTACACACCACTGCGTAGGTCAAGTTGACATTCCATACACTACAGTGGAGCAAACAACACCATAGAGATCTTATCAACTGATGATGATGATGATGTCTGCTTCCATCCACTTATATCTATCTTTTGGTGGATATCATTAACGGGAATAAAAACTTTATCAACTTTATCAACTGGTGGACCAGCTTTCTGGGTTTGACCTCGCAGAAGTTCAGAAGTCAACAGATTACCGATACCAGACCGTTTCCTGTGGCTGATACGACACACTTGCAGTATTGGTTTGCTCTTTGTCAACACTTCGTCACGTGACCTGTCAGGTGAATGCAGTATGTAGGTCAGCGTTGTTGACATTTTTTACATTAGACATTATAGAGTTTCACAGAACAGTTGGATCAATTCTTGTCAATGTTAACAGGAAGACAGTATGAGTGAACTAAGAAGTCCTATTTTCATCGATGGATCTTCTTGTTTTCCATATATGAACTTTAATATTTAAGGCCAGAATGTTTAATTGAATAAAGTGGCAGTTTGTTTGTTTTCATAAAAATAACTTTGCCATTACTGTAAGACTGAGCCTATTTTGCAACACATACTATCATACACATAATTTATATATATTTATGTTTACATGTTATTTGTTTGTATAGTATGTTAGTTTCTATGTCAGCGGGTTGTGTTTAAGGTTGGGCGGCGTCCCACAACAGAATATCCCACGTCATAGAGGGTCCGTTGTGGGCGTTTTCTATAGGTGCAATTTTCTTGATTGAAAATTTGCTGCGACAACTGTTGCTTTTGTGTTAGCTGTGAAGTCTGTAATTATTGTTATTTTTGTAATATTTCTTTGTTCTTTAGTTTTGTTTTGATTTGTTTGTAATTTGTTGGTCTAACCTTTTCTATCTTTCAGTTCTATTCTCAATTTATATTCATATATTGTGACGTCATTTGTGTTGTTATTCTTTGCAGATTCAGTGATTATTTTCATTGATTTCCCTATTTGATTTATTTTGATTTCTGCAAACGTTCTTGTATTGTCAGTCCTATTTGTACTTTATGTATTCTGTTGGTTGACATATGTTTTATAGGTATATTTCATAAGACACAATTGCCTGTGCACTGCACTTGGATTATGGTATAAACCAGTACCTGATTATTATTACTATTATACAAGACCTTATTAAAGGCTTGTGACCCACAGATATTGGGATAGTATACTGATTAATCAAGTCATTGAGAACTTGTGGTATTATTATTGATTCAGGTGATTAGTATTATTGTTAGACATCATGGCTACATTAGAATACTTCATTACACAAGGGAAAGCCCTTGATAAGACTGGTCAACAATTAGAACAATGGGCAGTTGCTCAATATGACAAAGCATTAGCTGCAGAAGAGAAAAGATTAGCTGCAGAAGAAAGAAAAGCTATGGCGGAAGAGAAAAGATTAGAAAGAGAAGCTGAGGCTGCTGCTGAACAAAAGAAATTGCAGATGCAGGTGGAGGAAAGGAGATTTGAAGCTGAACAAAAAAAATTAGAAAGAGAAGCTGCAGCTGAACAAAAAAAATTAGAAAGAGAAGCTGCTGCGGAACAAAAAAGATTAGACAGTGAAGCTGAACAAAAAAAATTAGAAAGAGAAGCTGCTGCTGAACAAAAAAGATTAGACAGTGAAGCTGAACAAAAAAGATTAGACAGGGAAGCTGAACAAAAAAGATTAGACAGGGAGGCTGAACAAAAAAGATTAGATGCTGAAGAGAAAAAAGCAATAAGAGAACATGAATTTGAGTTAGAGAAATTGAGATTGACAAGTATGAGTAATGTTAATCAGGCATCTAGTGGTAATGGTAAACCTTCTACTTACAAGGTTAAGGTTCCACCGTTCAATCAGTCCAGTGACGATATTACATTCTGGCTGGATAGATTTGAACGTTCTTGTCGTACACATAATGTGGATAAATCACAATACGCTAATCAATTATCAGAAAACTTGAAAGGTGAATCTTTGACTAGATTATGCCTTGTAGGAGAAGCAGATAAGGATAATTATGATGTCATTAGGGCGGCTTTGATAAAAAAATATCAGCTAAGTGAGGAAGGCTATCGCCTTTTATTTAAAACGATGGTACCTGAGACGGGTGTAGAATTCTCAGAATTTCACTGCAAAGGCACGTCTCACAGTTGATCGTTGGATTGAGCTTTCCAAAACAGAAAAAACGTATGAAGGACTTATGGATTTGTTGCTCAGAGATAAGATTATGTCATGTGTGAACAAACCTTTCCTTGAATTTATACATGAGCGTAAACCCAAATCTCTAAAAGAAATGGAAGAATATTGTTCCCAATATGTCACTGCACACCCCGACGTGACTTTTGGCAACACTAAGATTAAGGAGAGTATGCCAGTTGCTTCAGCAACACCATACAATCCCAATTATTCACACAGATTTCAGGGACCTCAAAACAGATTTGATAAAAAAGGTAACCATAATAGTTATCAAAACCAAGGTAACCAATCATTTCAGGGTTCTTCTTCAAAGAACTGGAGACGACCTGATAGCTCTCGACACAGGGGTGGTCATAATTATAGGAATTTCCGTAGAGGAAGTAATTATAGAAACTATCAGGGTTATCCGTCTTGGAGTCAACAAGATCATAATTACAGAGATACTCATTATAATGAATATGATAATGTAACCAAGGGAACTATGACTCAAACCCAAATAGGGGTTACAATAGAGGTAACAATAACTACAGAGGTGATAATAACCGAGGTAGATCTCAATACAAAAGACATAAACCACATTTTCAGGCAAACTCTGCACAACAAGAGTCCAATGAAGCCTATAAACAGAGTAAAGATAATAATGATGCTAGTAATATGGCATGTGCCGCTTTTGATTTTGGGAGAGCATCTCAGTGCCCCCAATGCAAAACGCTATTTGAGCCAACCACAGTGTCTACTTTAAGCTGTGGCCATCCTCTTCCTGCTCTTCCGGCATCAGTCGCGCATGATGGAAGAGGTTCTCTTGTCTTACATAAGGGTTTAGTGAATAACAATCCAGTCTCTGTGCTATTTGATTCTGGATGCACCACAATTGGTGTTAGGCAGTCACTCGTAGATCCTTCCCGTGCCACTGGACAAGTAGTCAAATGTGTAACATTTGGCGGCACATTAGAGAAATACTCTACTGCTATCATTAGGATTGCTACTCCTTTCTTTACAGGAGATGTACACGCATGTCTTCTTCCGAATCCGATCGCTGACCTCATCATCGGTCGCATTCATGGAGTCAAAGAATGCACTCCGCAACAAATTTCCACGTGGGAAAGGCAAAACATGCAGATTGCTAACGCTGTAGTCACTAGAGCTCAGGCTCTTAATATGCCTCAAACTTCATCTATTGAAAATAATGAAGTGCATAACCAAGATAATCCCTTGGTAATTTCTCGTGACTCGTTTATAAAACAGCAAGAAGATGATCCCACTCTGAAGAAATTCTTCATTCTTGCAACTAAAGGTGATCCGAATAAAGACACAAGTCGTAAATCGTGGATTACAAAGAAGAATGGCGTACTTGTACGTATGGTTCAAGACTCCATTACGTCAAGTCATTCTCAAATCCTGGTTCCCAAGAATTTGAGAGTTAAAATTTTGCAGCACGCTCACGACTCTCAGTGTGCTGGACACATGGGTTTTTCCCGTACTAAGTCAAGAGTCCTTGCGGCTTTCTTTTGGCCATTGGTAAACAAGGACATACGGATTTATTGTCGATCTTGTAAAGTATGTCAGGAAGTTAAATCCAAAGGTCCACGGCATGCTGCACCCATTCAGGCGGCGGACATTCCTATTCGGCCGTTCCAAAAAATGGCCATAGACATAATTGGTCCATTTAAGATCAAGTCTGCCAGAGGACATCAGTTTATCTTGACGTGTGTTGATATGTGCACACGTTGGCCAGAGGCTATTCCTCTGAAGAGCATTACTACTGCTGATATTGCAGATGCTCTTTGGCTTATATTTTCTCGTCTGGGGTTCCCCGGAGAGATATTGTCAGACCATGGCACCCAACTAATATCAGATACCATGTCTCAAGTAATGTCTACTCTGCAGATAGATAGATCTTTAAGTAGTATCTACCATCCAATGTCTAATGGTATGGTCGAACGCCTTAATAGAACACTTAAAAACTTACTGGGGAAGATAACTGAGGATCATCCTCAGGACTGGGACAGAGTTTTACCTGCGGCCCTCTTCGCTTACAGAGAGGTACCCAATGAACATACGGGATTTTCTCCCTTTGAACTCGTCTTTGGCGCGCGTCCGCGTGGCCCTATGTCGTTGCTTCACGATCTCATAACATCTGACAATATTGACGATGACACAAAGTCATCCTACGAATATGTCATCGCGTTGAGACAAAAGATTATCGAAGCATGCAAATTAGCAACTTCTTCTTCTGAATTTGCGAAACAGAAGGCAAGGCAATTTGCCAATAAGAAGAGATGCTTACGACAACTTTGTCCTGGTGACAAAGCATTTGTATTACTACCTTGTAGGGAAAACAGATTACTTATTTCTTGGAAAGGTCCGTACGATATAATATCGAAAATTTCCGATGTCGACTATATTGTCGATATTGATGGGAAGCATAAAACCTTCCACATCAATATGCTTACTGAATTCCATGAACGTCCGGATTATTTGCAACCCATTTTCCAAGCAACGGACAATTCTCCAGTACCACATGGTCATTACTCATCACTGTCCGTGATACAGGATGAGGAAACAAGTTTTTCAGATGTAAATCTTCCTCTTCCAATGATCCCACTTCATTCCAGTGAATCATGGAAGAACGTTACTGTCTCTCCTGATTTGTCTCTAGGAGAACAGCGACAAGTTTCAACTATGTTGCAAACATTTCAGGATGTACTCACTGACATCCCTGGACAAACGAATGTCATTCAACATGACATTGTTCTAACTGACCATACTCCTATTAGGATTAGACCTTATCCTATACCTATACATTTTCAAGCACAGGTCGAGAAAGAGTTGGATGAGATGATAGATTTGAAAATAATCGAACCATCCACCTCTGCATATTCTTCGCCGATGGTTATTGTGCGTAAAAAAGACAATAACATACGTCTTTGCGTTGACTATCGAAAATTGAATCAAGTAACGAAGTTCGATGCCGAACCTATGCCTTTACTGGAAGAGCTACTTACTCGACTCTCCAAATCTCATTTTTTCACTAAACTTGATTTGTCTAAAGGATATTGGCAAGTTCCTTTATCTGAACGCGCCAAACCTCTCACGGCTTTTTCAACACCTAGAGGTTTGTTCCAATGGAATTTTATGCCTTTCGGTCTTATGAACGCACCAGCTACATTCGTACGCATGATGCGCCGAATCCTATCTTATCGGTCAGATGTCATTGCATATCTAGACGACATCTGTCTTTTCAGCGATACTTGGGAAGATCACTATTCAGGGTTAGATGAATTGCTGTCTACTTTGCGTGAGCACAACCTGACAGCGAAACCCTCTAAAGCCTATATTGGTTTTAGCGAAATTTCTTTCCTAGGCCACCGAGTTGGTCATGGTTTCCTAAAGACAGAGGACCATAATACTAGTAAGATACTTAACATCTCAATCCCTAAGACTAAAAAACAGGTGAGAAGTCTGTTAGGTCTTATTCAATTTTATGGCAGATTCATTCAGAATCTATCCTCTATCATGGCACCTCTCTCAACACTTCTAAAGAAAGGTTCGCCTAATGTGGTCCACTGGTCTCAGGAATGCCAATGCTCTCTGGATAAGATTAAAACACTGTTTTCAACACCACCTATTTTAGTGCTACCCACTAAAGATAAGACATTCGTTCTTCGTAGTGACGCTTCATCCACTGGGATTGGAGCGGCACTAATGCAAGAGTACTCTGGAACTCTGCATCCTGTAATGTATATTTCCAGAAAACTTAATGCGGCAGAAAGGAATTATTCGGTTTTAGACCGTGAGCTATTAGCTATGGTTTGGTCGATCCTCAAACTACAGAGATTCCTTCTAGGCGCACATTTCATAGTAGAAACCGACCAAAAAGCTCTTACTGCTATACAGAGTAAGAATTTGAAGAGCTCGAGGTCTACTCGATATGCAATTGCTCTTCAACCTTTTCATTTCTCTGTGCGAGCTATTCGTGGATCAGATAATGTGATGGCAGACATTCTGTCAAGATGCCCACATGATTCCACATAACTATTAGGGCTTAGACTTCTTGATATGTCTAGTTCTATAGTAGTTCCTTTTCTATATCATGATAGATACACATTTGTAATTTAATAATATAATGATTGTATCACTACATAGCGGTTCATTGATGTTTATTCACCGCTGTGCTTTGATGATTTTTTCTTCATAAATCATAAATTTAAGATATCTAATGCGAAATGATGATATGAATTTTTTAGGCATTGTGTAATTGCCAGAATTGTATTATACTTTGATGACACCTTCCTGGAAAAATATACTTGTAGAGAAATAATTTCTCTCAGTTTATGAGACACATTCTCACCAGTCGCTCCATAAGTCGACTTAGCCTCATATTAGGCGTTATAGGTATTCCTGATATTTTCATCTGCGCATTATTCATGCGTTGTGAGCCTATTGTACGTTGCTCCTAGATGTATTTCAAAAAAAAAAAAAAAAAGTTCCATTTTTTTTTTTTCCGGGAGGTGTGGTAAGACTGTTACGTGCAGTCTTTGATATCTTACAATATTATACATAGGTAATTTTTTAGTGCTTAAGGGAAAGTCATTATTGAGTTACTTCCCTTGAAAGTTGTGTCGGCTCTTTCGATCAAACTCCGCGGATAAATCCATTTTACTGCGATTTATTCGTTGTTTGGGTAATAATAGATTGTTCTTGCTTCAGAATATCTATGGCCTGAATTTATGTGTATTGTTTGTCTGAGTAGGACGAGTCTGTCTTATATCTGTATATCTTTACATATCTAAGTCGAACTATATGTTCTGTTGTCTCTAGAGAGGTCGAAGGCTATTCGGCGGATGTGTCGCTAGAGTGTGGTGTGATTTGGCTTCGTCCTGATAGGGACTGTGTGTTTTCCATGTCGGCCTGTCGCCGGGGAAAAAGTGATCTCAGTATTTGTGGGGAAGGTGATAGTCGTCTAAACCTATCGTGTATGCTTTACCCCAGTGTTTAGTCGTATTGCCAAGGAATGGCAGTTTCATATTTCCTATACCAAGGTAATCAAAGATACTCTTATGAACTCTCGATCGAAGCCACCATTTTCGATAGTTACGATTTGAATGTCTAAGAGAATATATTTGACTCGATGAAAACGACTTCGATTCCTAGCAGCACTATATCCTGTAGATTGCAGTCAATTGTTCATGATCAAATCTACAGAGCAATGAAATGTTTTATGAATGACTAACTTTAGGACAGATTCATTATCTGTATCCAAACGTGAGTGACAGCTCACGAGTGAAGCCATCTTGGAACCAAAACATGTAGTGACTTTCAAGAAGAGAAAAGGGATGCCCGTATTATCGCTTGTTTAGTCCAGAGATCACTGCTACACATGAGAACCCGTTATTAGCGGTTCAATATTATTATATGGAAAAATATGTGCTGAACATTATGTTGAAGAATCGTCGCTAGACGAGATTAGGTTTAGAAGCCATCTGAAATATTGTTTATAAGCTGACGTGCTCAGTCAGTGAAGTCAGATGATATATGTATGGGCGATACTGAGTGCTTGGCTACTGACAGTCCATTATACACTTATTCTACATGAGTGCCCATGTAACATTGCAAGACCATTTATCCACTGTACTATGATGTATTATGGCAACCTGTGATTTGTCACTATCTGTGCTGTCGAGTGTGTACGTCCAATTAAACTTTAGAAAAGGTACACAGTCGTTGGTGTCGATGACTTCCAGCCATACATGAGTGTGAGAAAAGAACATTTTTTGTCAACACCACGAACCTTTATCATCATTCGCACATTATACACTCAATCCATGTCTACACACCACTGCGTAGGTCAAGTTGACATTCCATACACTACAGTGGAGCAAACAACACCATAGAGATCTTATCAACTGATGATGATGATGATGTCTGCTTCCATCCACTTATATCTATCTTTTGGTGGATATCATTAACGGGAATAAAAATCCAACTTTATCAACCTTATCAATAATATAAACAGTTTGTGATGCGCTGATGATACAATCTAAATAGTGAAAAGGAGCTTCAGGAAATGGTTGATACAATAGTGACAGAAAATGAAAATAAAGGCCTTAGCCTTAATAGCAAAAAGGCAGAAGTAATGGTTGTCTAAAAGAAAATGACTTCCCCAGAATGTAAGATAAAAGTAAATGGAACAGTTTTAAAGCAGGGCAATAAATTCAAATACCTGGGCACAATAATAACGGATGGAAGATGCATCTCAGAAGTGAAGAGCAGAATAGCACAGGCAATAGCAGCATTGTATAAAATGAAGAGTATTTTATGCAACAATTCTTTGTCATTGGAAGTAAGAAAGGGAGTGAGTTCTGCAACATTATATATAACCAATCCTGATGTATAAGAGTGAGTCATGGACAATTAGTAAACAAGTAGGGAAAGCACTAGAGGCCACAGAGATGTGGTTTGACAGAAGAATGTTAAAAATACCATGGACAGCCAAAAAGAGTAATGAGGATGTCCTGAAAGAGGCCAATGCACAAAGGAAACTTATTTCACAAGTTAGAAAGAAGCAATCCACTTTATTTTGGGCATGTTATGAGAAGAGGAAAGTTGGAATATATAGTTACAACAGGTAAGCTAGAATATATCGTAATAACAGGTAAGCTAGAATATATCATAACAACAGGTAAGATTGAAGGAAAAAGTGACAGAGGAAGACAGAGAGAGCAAATAATGGACAGTTTGACATCATGGCATGGAAAGAAGTCAATAACAGAATTGATAAATTGTACTGGAGACAAAAAGTTGTGGAGAGACATGATCTCCGTGACTAGGCACGGTACTTGAAGAAGAAGTACATGATGAAAAAAGATATGGAGGGAAGTTTTAAACTAAAAATGCTGGATTTGAATAGGACTGACACTGAAGAAAGCTGCTGACAGTATTATAAGCCAATCCTTGTTCTGGAATTCCCCTGGGTAATAACAGAGGTGGAGGAAGACCATATTACGTATGGTGAAGGGAACTGGTGGCAAAGATGAAATGGACAAAGAAGACATAGAACAAAGACCATGAAGTGATAGCTACTTACTTACTTAGTCGTTCCCCTTCTACCGTGAGGTGTAGAGGTTTGGAAGAGAGAGCGCCAGGCTATCTTATCGGCTGTCTTCCTCCTGGCCTGGTTCCATTCTAGTCCTCGGTCCTTCAAAGATTATCTAATGTTGTCCTCCCAGCGTACTCTGGGTCGTCCTGGGGGTCTGGATCCTTGGCTCTTTGTTTCTCATGTGAAGTGATAGCACAGGCCAGAAAATCTTGGTGTCAATGAGATGAAAGCCTATGTTCCTTGGGGAGGTGATGATGATGATGAATCATTATGGAGCCACCACTGTATCTGGTCCCCTGGCAGGAAGCCTGCACTAAACATTCACATACTCCTGCAACAGTGGTTGTTTCTGTGGCAATTTGTTTCATATGACGAGGCTGCCAGCCCTATGTACAACCTTATATTAGTCACCTTGTACCTGAGGGTGCAGTAATCCCATTCTTTCTTTGTCTTGTCAGATTTTCACATAAAGGAACCACATAAGGAATGATGATGATGAATAACCTCATAATAACCTTTCAAACCTGAGAAAGTATGGGACATGCAGAAGTGCAGACACCATTTTTTTTTTTTTAAATGTTTCAGTGATATCTTTATTGTATAAGGGAACTAGAACGAAGGCTTGTGTACATTAAATAGAAGAGAATACAATCTTAACAATTTCTTATAACACTACAATTACACACAATCCAAATAATTTACAGGCCATCCTACAACTCTTACTTACTTACTTACTTAGTCGTTCCCCTTCTACCGTGAGGTGTAGAGGTTTGGAAGAGAGAGCGCCAGACTATCCTATCGGCTGTCTTCCTCCTGGCCTGGTTCCATTCTAGTCCTCGGTCCTTCAAAGATTGTCTAATGTTGTCCTCCCAGCGGACTCTGGGTCGACCTGGGGGTCTGGATCCTTGGCTCTTTGTTTCCCATGCTTGATCTAAATAACCCTTCACAGCCATATACAGAATCTCAATGTTTTTTAACCTCGCATTTAAGGTCATTTACCTTTACACCCCCTATGGAGCATAGAGGCACATAGCAGCTGGCCCCTATACAAGGAAGCCTTATATGACCACCAGCTTTGCACAATGCTACGTATGTGGAAGTGAACCTATGTCTGTGAGGCTAATTAAATCCTCATTGACTCTTGAAATCATCCACACACTTCCAAGGATTCCCCCTGCGGTGAAACTTGTTGAGAACCCAGCACCGCACACTAAGCTTGGAGAAGTCACTTGAGCCCCAGGTGTAAGGATCTCACTCTCAAACATAATCTAAAATTATCAGCATTCTGCTTCCTTACAATCACACGCAATCCTAATTCTATTTTGCCAGATTGCCTCATCACAACTATATTTAATTTTAACATATTTGCAATCAAATCTCTCTTCTACACAGTATTAAAATATATGGTGCCAAACCTCTTAATCTGGCCAGTACAATCCTAAAATAATGGTTATTATGATTCAAAGTCTGCTGAAACTTTGCACGAAGCTCCCAGTCATGGTGTATTTTAATCTTTCAAGTTTTGGTCCGCACTGATCCGGTCAATTTTATATAAGTAATAAATGTAAAATAAGGTGGAAATAACTTCAATAAAGTAAGGGAAATTATGAACTGTGAATATAAGTTGTTTTTCGTATTTGAAAAGAACGGGCGTCAGACAGTGAATGGTGATGAGTCAATTTAATCAAAGTGTTTCTTAAAACAACTAGGTCAGCGTATCCTTTGTTTTTAAACACAGTTCTAGCAATGACCAACTTTTCTCACGATAGGTTTGTAAACTTAATGTACATGTTATTCAAGGATGAATTTCATTTGACAATAGTTCAAAAAAAATAGTTCAGAAAATAAAATGTCCATACATTTTACTGCACAGAATTTTTTCTTTTGCAGACTAAAAATGGATGGCCAGTTATTATTAATTAGTAATTCATTATATTCACAAATATATATTTTATGTCAAAGATATGACACACTGCTAATAATCGACCATCCACTTTTATTCTATGCAATAGGACAGGGGTTGGCAACCAGTTGATCACGATCTACTGGTAGATCACAGTAGATTATTTGGTAGATGGGGTGATGGGGGAAAAAAAAGACTTTAAACTAGGAAAACTTTGGACTAGACCTTTCCCGCTAGTATTTAAAAATCATGGCGTCCCTGGGATCAAAGGTCCTTTTTCTGCATTCCTAATGAAAACTCTCGAGCTGGCTACTAAAATATATTAGTGAACTGCACGAGATAGGAACACGATCTTTTCTTTGTAAGGATCACCATTCTCCCCCCCCCCGCGCGCCCCCCCCCCCCCCCCGCCCCACCCCCCCCCCCCCCCCCCCCCCCCCCCCCCCCGCCCCCCCCCCCCCCCCCCCCCCCCCCCCCCACCCCCCCCCCCCCCCCCCCCCCCCCCCCTTTTTTTTTTAAAATTACACTCATACATAAATATATATGTAGACCTTTAGAGGGTTCAGTGTTACTTAAGTAGATCTCAAAAGCGTCTGGGTTGCAGACCCCTGTAATACAACATTGAAAATGTATTTTCTGTCTACTTAGTACATTTAGTAACAATAATAAAAGTGGGTCCCTAAAACTTGTTTTTTTTGTATATCCTTTACTTGTTTAAATTTAATACATCATATACAGCTGTCTTTAATAAAAGCAGAGCAACGTAACAAGTACAGGGTGTCCCAAAAGTCCTTGTGCAGGTTTAATAGTAAATAACTTAAAACTGCACAAGGACTTTTGGGACACCCTGTATATGTGTGTTTTATAATTTACACTCCTTCAAACAGCAAGAGCTTTTTTCCCCACGGCAAAGAACATCGACAATAAACAAAACAAAACCCCGCCAAAAAAATAAAAACAAGTTACCGATATACAGACTTATCAAAGTACATTTTTTTTTTAAAATTAAATTTTTGGCGAGGCGTGTCCCGTTCAACCTAATCGGTTATATTATGGCGCATGTCCAAATATAAAAGATCTTTAGGTCTATTATCGTCATGCATCAAAGTAGATAAATCTAACTGATAAATTTTGTACATAAAAGATATGCCACCAGAGGGTATCTAATAACCTGTACTGAAAGATTCGTGTATATCTGCAACCTCTTATCTGAAATTCGAAAACCTATGAAAACTGAAGGCTTTTCATGAATACTTCAACTGTGTGCACAACATGACCTAAGTGAGTCTGGCTTTCTTCAAGAACTCTGTCAATCCACACTAGAATGTGATCATTATATATGGTTATTAAACCGTTTTACCATTCTGAAATCCGAAAAATGTCGAAACACATCTGGTCCCAATGATTTCAGATAAGGGATTTTGGACCTATAATGGGCTTTTATGGCATCAAGAACAACTGCAACACAGTAACAGCTTCTAACATGCAGACTGGTTTACTATTCTAGCCAAAACGCACATCCAAATAACAATTTTGTATATAACACCTGTTCTATCAAAGGTCTTTAATAATCTGTTCTATCAAGGGTCTTCTAATAATCTGTTCCATCAAAGGTCCTCTAATAATATGTTCTTTCAAAGGTCCTCTAATAATCTGTTCTATTAAAGGGTCCTCTAATAATCTGTTCTTTCAAATGTCCCCTAATAATCTGTTCTTTCAAATGTCCTCTAATAATCTGTTCTATAAAAGGTCCTCTAATAATCTGTTCTTTCAAATGTCCTCTAATAATCTGTTCTATCAAAGGTCCTCTAATAATCTGTTCTTCTTCTTCTTCTTCCTCGTTCGTCCTGAAAAGGACGGTGGTTGCGTTGTGTCTGTTTACGCCTAAGCTGTGATATCTGCACCTTTCGGTCGACACATCCGACTTCTGCACGGCATTTTTTAGGACCGGGTTTGCCTTCCCATTGCGATCCACACTCGCTCAGCCAGACTGCACTGCTGCAGACTGTTTCCAGGACCACCACGTGGAGGTGGAGTGCGGTCTTGACCAGCTCTGATTCGCTGGTCCTGACGCAGGCAGTCAAGCTATGAGTCGCTGACTGCGTTCTCTATTGCTGCGTCTTTGGGTCCCTAATAACACTGACAAACAACATTTTTCTTTCTTATATAAGAATAAGTGTTCTTAGGTCAGTTTCCTGCGCTGATTTCAAATCTGAAATCCGTTTATCTCTATCACATCGGGTTCTTAAGATATTTGTGAATAAATATATTTTTTGGAAACTTATTTGCTCCGTTTCATTTTTACTATATAACTTATTAAAAATTAATAAAATGCAAAATAATTCTACTTTTTATACTGCTAAAAGATGCATGACATATGTTACGCTATTTTTCAAATAGTTACTGTATTTTGAAATAATTCTGAGCGAAATATGGCTTCTAGAAGTTGTAGAAATTCGGCTGATCTGTTCTGTTACGTGTGCGGATATTTTACAGATCGTGTTCACCAGAAAAACTTTACACCATTACTAAAGAAAGCATATGAACTTTATTTCAGTTCGAAAGTTGATGATGCAAATAAATCTTGGAAGCCACATGCAGTTTGTTCGACTTGTGCAAATACATTGGCAGGTTGGTTACGAAAATCGCCGAAGCATAAGTCGATGCCTTTTGGAGTGCCAGTAATATGGCGTGAACCGACAAATCACGCTACTGATTGTTACTTCTGCTTGACAAATATCCATGGTTTCACTTTTAAAACTAGAAAGTCTGTGGTTTATCCAAATATTGAATCGATTTCGAAACCAGTGCCTTATTATCCAATCACGTGTCCGATCCCAGTTCCACCAGAACAATATCCGTTGGACGTGAATGAACCATCAGAAAGTGATAGTTTACCTGCTTTAGAAACTAATTCTGACTCGGATTATATACCGGTGAATGATGGTGTTCACTTAACCATTCAGAACTTTCAGATCTAATACGTGATCTCGCTCTTACCAAAGGACAAGCGGAATTACTCGGTTCGCGACTCAAAGAATGGAATCTTTTAGCGCCCAATACTCCGATATCTAAATTTCATCATAGACACAGAGAACTTGTTCAATACTTTGAGATGGATGATGACATTTGCTATTGCAAAGATGTAAACAGTCTAATGGTGCACCTCGGTCATGAGCACATAGTCAACGAATGTCGACTTTTCATCGACTCTTCCAAGACTAGTTTAAAGCCGTGTTATTGCATAACGGAAATTTATTTTCATAAATTCCAGTCGCCTACTCTGTTCATATGAAAGAAACTTATGACAATATGGCTATACTTTTGGCAAAAAAAAAGAAACAATGACTACCAATGGCGGATTTGCGGAAACCTAAAGTTCATCGCAATTCTCACGGGCATGCAGACTAGGTATACTAAATTTTGTTGCTTCCTATGTGAATGGGACAGCCGCAACAGACAGGAACACTATGCAAGAAAGGTGTGGCCTATCAGGGATCGTATGCAGCTCGGGCATAAAAATGTAATACACGAGCCATTAGTTAACAAAGTCAGCATCATTTTACCACCGTTACATATAAAGTTGGGGCTCATGAAGAATTTCGTAAAAGCGTTAGATAAAACGAGCAAAGCTTTTAACTTCGAGAAAAGTTTCCGCAAGTTAGCGATGCAAAGATAAAGGAAGGTATTTTTGTAGGACCTCAGATTAGGAAAGTTATTGCAGACAAACAGTTCGAGAACTTGTTACATGGTAGTGAACTTCGCGCATGGATGGCATTCAAATCGATCGTCGATAACTTTCTGGGAAATCACAAATCTGTCGACTATGTGCATATTGTTAAGCAGTGCATAGATGCATACAGAATTATGGGCTGTAACATGTCCCTCAAAATCCATTTGCTCGATTCGCATCTTGACTTTTTCCCTGACAACCTTGGCGAAGTCAGCGATGAACATGGAGAACGATTCCATCAAGATATCGCTGTAATGGAGTCACGTTATCAAGGACGGTGGAGTGTGACCATGCTTGCCGATTATTGTTGGATGTTTCATCGCGATGTACCACATGCCATTCACTGACGACAGTCAACTGCAAAGAAATTCAAGCCTACATAACTGTTACACTTCTTGTACAAATAATGTTGTAATACTGTATGCAGTTAAAAAACTTCAATTGCATATTTCTAGAGATCCCAACCTGATAGAGAATAACGGTTTGCAGATTTAAAAACAGCACATTAAAATTGACCAGAAAAACATAGAAATGTTTGAGAAAGAAAAAAAAAAATTTTTTTTGTTAGCCAGTGTAATCTGTTCTATCAAAGGTCCTCTAATAATCTGTTCAATCAATGGTCCTCTAATAATCTGTTCTATCAATGGTCTTCTAATAACCTGCACTGAAAGTTAATTCATATTTGCTTAGGTAAATACAGCAAGCACAACTGGTTTTTATTGCATAAAACAACTTCAGCAAATTAAAATCATCAGTAGAAACTTAAAGCCAAAGTAAACAGCATGAGTAGGTCACTGAAAGCAAATAAGTTAAATAATCCAACTCGGCCATCCAAGATGGAAAAACATTTTCTAATAAGGAGGTTATGACACAATCCATTTTCACTTTACTGCAAAATATACGGAAGTTAAAAGACATAAAAATCACAATCTTCAACTCAAATGTCAAGGTAGTCCTATTGTGTGGCTATGAAACATGGAGAACAACACAAATGTTAACCAGAAAGATAAGAGACTTTCAAAAATGGGCTCTTGTGCTGAGAAGAAAGAGTGAAATCGTACGACATGATCACCAATGTGGAACTGATGGAAAGAACTAGATAAATACCTGTGGAACAAGATGTCAGAAAAAGACACTTTGTCGTTGGAAGGCACACACACAAAAAGGAAACCTAGCTGACAGCATTACTAGGCAGATCTTGTTATGGAATCTCCAGGGCAGGAGACTGAAAATCACATGGAGAAGGGCACTGAAGACAGACATTGCAAGGGACAAAGGAGACATGGATAGACCTAGACTGGGTAGCACAGAACAGGAAGGCTTGGCGTGAGTTTGTTGAAGGTTTATGCTCTATTTGGGAGCTAAAAGGTGATACACAAATGAACTTGCAGACTAATATACTACCCTTACCAAAACAAAAACATCCAATTGGTTATAACCTAATACAAGATCAGCGATCAAAACCAGCCATATTTCCGAGTCCTGCGGTCCTCTAGTCTGTATTCTTCCTCCGTCTCCAAGTATTCATCTTTGCTAAAACCTCCTGCAATATCAGCTTTTGTGGCCCGTTGAGCTATAACTGACTGCAGACGTTGTGGGAGAAGTCTGGCAGCCACATCCAGCTGCAGAACATCGTATTTTTTATCCTTCTCATTCAGCAGGCCCAAGGTCTGAAGCAGCTTCAAGGCTTCAGAGGAATCAAACTCGATCTTCACACCAGTTGTCTGGTCCAACCACTTCTCAACAGCAGCTTCCAGTTCTTCACCAGTAAGACCATCTGGGGACAAAGCATTAACAATTTCGTTATGTGGCATGGACAGCCTAGTATATCATTCTCTCATTTTCCTTTGTCACTCCCTAAGGAGTTTCTTGTTGTTTAATTAGGGCTGCTCAGCTTGTTGCCCATTTGCAGCCAATGCCAAGTTGAAGAATCCTTGACATTGTCTACACTGCAGATCTAGGCTTTTCCTGTGGCTTGTCTGCCATTCTGAAACTTCTTGAGTTGTAGTTATGAGCTCTAGTTTCTTTCCCCGAGTTTTCTATCCTGGCCTAGCATGAATCTAAAGGATCCTCATGTCTGGTTTCAAGCTGGAGGAGGGAAGGGAAGTGGCATAATGTGCGTTTCCAGCCATCCATGGGGGCTCTTCAAATATGAAGGGCTAAAATTATGTGCTCTGGTTATGGGTTCTCCCAAGGAATCATCATCTCCTGCAAAAAGCTACCTCCCAGCTCCCTTCACCTCTCATCTATTCATTGTGAAATCCTCCTGCACACAGGCAAAAGCTGGAATTAAGTCAGGGGCTCAAATTATTCCTCCAAGCTTAGTGTGCAATGCTGGATTCTCAATATGTTTCATCACAGGGGGAATCATAATGTTGGGACACTCTGGTGTGCGCTAGTCGATCCCTGAGGCGTTGCCCAAGCAACGTGAAGTTTGCCTGTTTCCAGGATGTGCCACGAGGAGGTGCTTCAGGGTCTTGGTTACAGATCTAGCTCTGGAATACACACAAGAGCAACATGCATTCAGCGATCTTGCCCTGGAATACACGCAAGAGCAGTGTACATTCAAAGATCTAACTCTGGAATACACACAAGAGCAGCATGCATTCAAAGATCTAGCCTTGGAATACGCACACAAGCAGCATGCATTTACTTTTCATCCCTTCCTAAGGAGAATGGAGCCACCACTGCAGATAACTCTCTTGCAGGAAGCTTGCACCAAAATATTCATGTGCTCTTCAGTAGTAGCTTCTGCAACAATTTGTTTTACATAATGAGGATGCCATCAACACACACAACTTCATACTAGTCACCTCTTTCGTCATTTATGAGGGAGTATTAGTCACATTCTTTGTCTTCTAGGGAGCCGCAGTGGCACAGTGGTTAGTGCACTGGCTTCCTAGCTTGGTGGTCCATGGTTCAATCCTCAGTTGAGGTGGGATTTTTTAAGACCGCAAACGGCTCCGGGGTCGACCCAGCCTCATGAATTGGGTACCAGAGCAACTCTGGGAAGGTTAAGGCAGCCGGCGTGATGCTGACCACATCACCCCTAGTGTGCCGATTGTCAAGAAAATATGGACCTAACGCCATATTCCCAATATGCCTCAATGGGCGTGTAACGGGATCCTTTACCTTTGTCTCCTAGCATATCTAGTGATATGTAAATACCTGGTAAGGCAACATGTAAATAAAGCCTCTCTGATCATATGAAATTATTTTAAAATTTAATATAGAAATTTGGTGATGTAACAAACAAACAAAATTACCTTTGATACTACAATATGTAAAAATGTGGTGATCTAAGATGTAAAAACATAGGACATCTGATCACTTAAAATGTAAACAAAAATTTGTGTCAGCAACATGTATAATCTAGCACAGTAAAAAAACAACTGAAACATGCATCGTGTTCTCATCTGTATGTATTTTTGGGATTACTCTCTATATCTTTTACCCTAGTGTTTTCAGAGCAAGAACTGCCCTGTGACAATTAGCTAGTTTCCTCAATGTATGTTCAATCCACAGCAACGCATTTTTAAAATGAATATACAGAAACAAAAAACAATCTGAGACGCAAGCCTCCAGATGGTTCGACTAACGAGTCATTTCATAGCCATCATCATCATTACCCATTAGCTTCCTGAGGAGCACGTGCCTTCAACACATCCATGCCAACCCTTCCTGTCCTGTGCCATCTGCTCAGGGTCTTTCATATATGTCTCCAGTTCTCTTCTCCATGCATCTTTCAGTCTCTCTCTATCTCTCTTACTTTGGGGATTCCAGAACAAGGACCGTTCTGTAATTCTAGTAACAAGCTAACTTGTACATGTTACACAAGTTTTCTGGCTTCAAGTTTCTAAAGGATGGGATAGCCTCCACCATGCCCAACCATCCTTAGATGCATCCTATGACATGTATGGCAGGGTGCAGTGTTATTATTCTTTGCTCCCTTTTCGGGCCGCGGTAACGTATAGGTGCATGTGCTCGAATTTCTGGTAACAAAATTAAGGACGGCATGTCCAGATGTCTTAGGTACAGCTTTAGGATCCTTGGAGATTCATAGACCATGGGTTACGAAGCAATAGTCTACTTGCCTCTAAAAGTCAAAGAGTTAAAGAATGTATTTACAATTTCACCTCAAAAGACTTAACTTACCTGTTTGTGACTTAGTAAACAGACCTTGGCCTTTTCTTGTGGCAGAAGACTTTAGCAGAAATACGTACGTCAGCAATGCTTCCTTCAAACTTTCATCTTCTGCCCTGTCAACCAACAATGTAAGAAGGCCCAAGTTGTTTGCAATGTTCTAAAAACAGAAGAACATAATAATAAGGCCCCTGTTACTTGCAATATTTTAAATAAACAAAGAAAATAAGGATGGTATAGTTGCTGTTGTTGTTTAACAAGGGCTGCTGAGCTTCTCGCTCTTTTGCAGCCAAAACCAAGTTGACGACTCCTTGGTATTGTCTACACTGTAGATCTAGACTTTTCCTGTGGCTTTTCTGCCATTCCAAAATGTGCTGAGTTGAAGTCATGAGCTCCAGTTTCTCCACCTTGGCTTGCATTTAAAGGATCGTTACATCTGGTCCCAAGTTAGGAGTAAGGAGCGTGTGGCATACTGTGCATTCTCCACCATCCACGGGGGCTCTTCAACTATGCAGGGCTAAATTACTGTACTCTGGTTCTGGGTTCTCATAAGGAATTGTCACATCCTGCACACAGCCACTTCTCAGCTCCCCCTGCTTATCACTGGATCCATAATGAGATCCTCCTGCATGCAGTCAACCAGGCCAAAGCCAAAGAATTACATCTGGGGCTCAAGTGACTTCTCCAAGCTAAGTGTGCAAAGCAGGGTTCTCAACAAGTTTCACCACAAGGGGAATCCCTGGAAGTGTGTGGATGATTTCAAGAGTCAATGATGGTGTAATTAGCCTCACAGACAGAGGTTCACTTTCACATATTATATGGTAGCAATGTGCTTATCCAGTGGTCATATAAGGATGACTCCAGATATGCTCCGTGCATGGTTTAGTTGTATGTACAGTAACAAGGAAACTACAGAACATGAAATGGGTGACGCTGTGTGCACCGTTTCCGGAAATGGAAGAGATCTCAAGCAGGCTCTGGCTATTTCTTGTATACAAGTCTATATCCTTTCCTCCGAACAGCTAAAAACCAAAATATTCTGAACATTGAAAGTTTCTTTTCTATCACAATTTGGGCGATCTCTGACTATTATGGGTTATTAAAAGGATACATACATGGTAGAAGAGGAACGACTAAGTAAGTAAAAGGATACAAGCCTGTGCAAAGTATCAGATATGTCATAAGACACAACTAGTGTAAGGCCATGCGTGGGGGCTGTCAACCACACCACCTAAAAAATGCTGCTACATAAACTGCCACTGCAAAAGCCCATAAATACTATGGAACAGGTTCCAACCATGGGAGCAACTAAAGCAATGGTGGCATGCTCCATAAGGAGCAAAAAATATAAAGGAAGAAAAATTGTTAATACAGAAAGTAAACAACAATTAAACAATTTTATATTCAGAAACTGTAAACTAAAATTAAACAAATTTATATTCAGAAGGTGTAAACTAAAATTACACAATGTTACCCTCAGCAAGAATTGACCGTGCATGTAAATTCACCTTGAAGTAAAGAGTACGAGAGACATCAACAAGATAAGCATTTCTTCTGTTTCGGTAGGTAGACCAAACACGGAATCCAACTGCACCTGTCACTAACGTCACAACCAAGGTCCAGTCAACCTGGCAGAGTTTTAAACATTTGAAAATAAAATGTACATAAGATTCACAGGGAAAATCCAATAATGTGGCATCAGAATATTTGGAACTTTTTTTATTTTTTGTTAGTAACTGGCTCTGTTTAGAATTTGGATAGCTCATTAATTAATGTCAAGGAAAAAAAACGAAAAATATTTATGCAGTCAGTTGTTGTTGTTCAGAATCGACATCATTGCACTCCAGGCAAACCCATAGGTGATCAGTCTTCCTCAGCAAACGTCGAAGTGTATGAATGCTAACTGTTCCAGTTGCGCACTGCTTGTATATATGCTGTATGCATCCTCCCATACGTTCATCCCTGCTAATCTTACGCCTAATGCCAAACTCCAGCAATCTTAGCTTTGATGATTCATCAACTGCAGTGTCATTCTCTAATAGACGATCATTAATTGTCCTCAGTATCTCCCCCTTGTCCATATCCAATGCACCAACTATAGGTGCTCTTGAAGCTAGTCTATCAGCTCTTTCATTGCCATGTACCCTTGCATGACCAGGACAGTAGATCTACACCAGTTTTTGAAGATTCGTCAGTTTTACCATTAAACGTAACAACAAACATGTAAACGGGACATTTCAGGGTAAACCCTGACTTCATCAGCTGCAGTCACAAACAAGAGACAAAGACAAACAATATAGACAGGTCAAGAGGTAAAGACAAACAATATAAAGAGGTCAAGATAAGAAGACAAAGGACACTGCAAACACTTTCCCTCTCCTTATGTCTTACAGGAAACTGGAGACAGACATGAAATGATACAACAGAAGAGATGATCATCATTTCCCTTTTCATTCATTCATTCATTCATAACCCCTCCACTCCCAAAGGAGCATAGGCCTTCAACAAACACATGCGAAGTCCTCCTGTCACGTGCCATCATCTCAAGTTCTTTCCATGTTCTCCTTATCATTTTCACCTCTGTTTCCAGCTCTCTTCTCCATGTGCTTCTTGGTCTACCTCTGCTTCTCTTGCCCTGGGGGTTCCAGAACAAGGACTGCCTTGTAATGCTATCAACAGGTTTCCTCAGTGTGTGTCCTATCCATCTCCATCGTCTTCTTCTCATCTCTTAGTTCCCTGTAAATATATAAATTTATATATATAATTGTTGCTGCAAAAACTCGTGGTTTTTGCAACACGCCCCACTAGTTCAAAAGGTGAAAAAGTGAGTTGAATTTCTTTTTGTTAGTAAGTCACACATTATTAAAAAACACTTGACTGATCTTTTCCACAGATGAATCAACTTTATTTTGTAATAAATTGTTTACACCTGGTTGCATTTATTTGGTCCATAGTGGAGTTTTTCTTGGTGGCCCTTAACTTTTGTCCAGTAGTATATATATATATGCTCCAATAGTACATGAAAGCTTTGGTACCGTGGAGCCTTCATAGGGAACTAAAAGGTAAATGATCATGTCTTCTTTTGTATTATATATTTCAGTCGAGACAGTCTGACATGTTTTTTTTTTCCAGTGTTATCAATTAAACATTAAAATATTCAAAATGGAAACTGATAACACTTTTGTTGTCTTAACACAAACTGAAACTCATGACAAGTGAAGCAAAATCAAGAAAAAAAAGAAAGCAAAATAAAACTCAAACATGCATAAGTTAACAACCTGATTATCTAATACAGGGGTCGGGAACCCGCGGCTCGCGAGCCACATGCGGCTCTTTGAGCCATCTCGTGCGGCTCTCAGCTCTCTACTACTTAACTCTTAGTGAATGAGGGATACTATGTGATTTTTTCATGCGGCTCTTCAAATTGTTAAAATAGAGACAAAATTAAATATTTGGCTCTTTGTCACGGAAAAGTTCCCGACCCCTGATCTAAGAAATGACTGGCTTCACTATCTATAAAGGTAAAGAAACATTATTAATTCCAGAATTTTGTTTGTTCACCTTTTTCAGTCACTTATTACACTCATTTAGTTGCACAATTAACACTATGGACAGACTTATTTTGTTTAATTCAACATTTAAAAGTGCAGCATAACTAAAAACAATGATGAATAAGGGCACTGTCTGTACAAAAAAATTACAAGCAGTAAATTTTAAATTATTCACATGTAAAGAAAGAACACTGTGAAATAATTTTGCTGAAAATTATATGTAGCATCAAGAAAACTGTGTCACCTAGAGTGTCATTCTCCTGTTGTGTTTAGCATTGCCTACACTGGGAACTGAACCCACAAAAGAGGAAAATAAAGAACACAAAATATGGAAATAAAATGGCAGAAAAGAAATCTTAATGTGAGACTGCATGATAACCAATGATTCAGAAGCATCAGGAAAAAGAAAGAAGAGTACTGAAAATCTAGAACCAATGAAACAGACAAAAATCTAGAACCAATGAAACAGAAGCATAATGTTTGTTTTTGTTTTTTTTTTTAAATAAAGTTTTGCCTCATTTTGGTGAGGCGCATCCCGTTCAACCTAGTCAGTTATATTAGGGCGCATGTCCAAATATAAATGACCCTTAGGTTTGAGATTATCATATTTTATTAACAGAAGCATCAGGAAATAGAAAGAAGAATACTGAAAATCTAGAATCAATGAAACAGAAGCAACAAGAAATAGAAAAAAAAGGAGTATTGAAAATCTAAAATCAATAAAACAGATGCATCAAGAATCAGAAACAAGAAATAGAAAGAAGAGTACTGAAAATCTAGAATCAATGAAACAGAAGCAACAAGAAATAGAAATAAAACTATGGAAACCTAGAAAAAAATGAAACGGAAGCATACCTCTGGTACAGGAACATGAATGATTATACAAGAGAGACAAAAAGCACCAATTACCAACTAAAAAGCAACTTAACCCTTTCCAGTCCAATCCGCCTTAAAGTGCCCGTATTTTATCTTTTATCGTACCAGCTGATTTGCCTAAAAGCGCCCGGCAACAGGTTGCTTATTTCATTGCTAAGCGACAACAGAAGTCTCGCGCAAATGAGATTTTGCGAGTTTCCGGTTGATAGAGGTCGCTTCGAAGTTTGTTTAGATATCGATTGCATTTTCTAAGTCGAGAGGTAGACTTTTTGTGATTTTTTAAAAATTACACTTTGTAAAAATGGTACTTCAAGCCATGGAAGAGATTTTAAATGAACTTTGAAGGATTAGATCTACATTTCTATGTTATTCTGATAGTGAAAATGATTAATCCTACTTCGATGTGTTATCGACGAAAGGGACAGTGGGAAAATAGATGCGGGAACTAGTAAAATTGTAGACAATGGACATAGAGGCACATTTACTTGTATGGAATTATTCCAGATGTATAAGTTCCCAGGGCCCAAACATAATTTGTCTGATGAGCAGCAGTGTATTATTTGTTTCTTCTTATTTTTACCAGAAGATGGACTTTTGAATAAACCAACAGAGCTGAAAAGGGTTGGTTACGTTGTTTCAGTGTGAGCGTAATTAAAACCAACATCCAGCAAGCATGAACCGTTAAACTCTTGAGCAGAAAAAAAAACCGTTGTATTCAATGCTGTAAGAATTAAGGAAAAATCGACACTAGAGACAGTTTATGGTTGTAAACTATGTTCTCAACATTCGTGTAATTTGTCTGATATTAACAGTTTCATAAAAAGCTGTTAATAATGTATATATAAGCTTTCCAGCTCAAGACTATCATAAAGTAATTTTTGGGTTTTGAAATTTTTTTAAACTGTGAAAAACATTTAAATGTGACATTAAAATATAAAGGTATTGTAGTATGTCCATTTTACCAGTACAATTATGGAACATTCAAGTTCAACAGCAACCGAACGGATGAAATATTACCAGGGCTGTGGACTGTAAAGGGTTAAAAAAAACTACAACTGTCCACTTACTTGTAAACTAGCAAGAATAGTGACCACTTTAGCTAAGACACCAAAACCTGCTATAGCTGCAGAAGTGACCAACAATCCTCTGTCTATTGCACGCATACGTACAGTCCCATCAGGCAACAGCATTTCTAAACTTTGAACTGGAACCTGAAATAGCAGTCATTTGGCTAATGCTAAAACAACATACTTAAACAATCTGGCTATACTAAGTGTATAAAAACTAACATAAAAGCAATCTGGCAGACAATAATCTACCACATTCTTAAAAAAATAGTAATTTGACAGAAAACAATCACACGAGACCTGAAACAACAGTTAATGGGCAATACTAATATAATCATCATCTCCTGTAATACATCTTATGAAGAATGCAGCCACCTATGCAGACAAGCCCCCTTGAGGAAACCTACGCCAAAGCACAAACTTTTGCAAAGGTGGGTTCTGTAGCAATTCGATTTTTATGATGCGGTTGCCAGCTGTTATGCCTCTTTTTGCGCACCGCAATGCGTTCTTGATTTTGAAGCATTGCGGTGTTCAAATAGAGCGCCGCTGCATTAAAATAATAGACTGGTAACGCTACCAACAAATGGAGTGCCACTGGATCAAAAATGATGTCTTGTAAAATAATTATGTAGAAGCACGTGCAGAGCAGAAGTAGAGAGATCTTTCTGACTTAGTCTTGAGATGGCAGGCTGCGTGTGTATGAGCTCCTCCTCTAGTGGTTCGTGTCTGCTGATGTGTCTGCAGTTTCCCCCCAAGATATTTCATTATATTGAGTGCCAGATATGTGTATACCTGCCTACAGAGAAGTATGCTTGTGATTATAATATATAACTCCCAATGGTATTCGTAAAGAATTGATGCGCAGCCTTTTACATTACAGACGGCACAGTTTATTCACGACTGCATATTAGATGATGGCCCAGTGCAGTTGGCCCAATGAACTGTATTTTATTATGAGTCACGCTAATGATGTGGAGCTGCTGGTTTTATGAACTGTGATTAAATCATGTGATATGTCGACCATTGTTATCTGCACTCATTTCAGCAATTGATGTCGTTGTTTCCATTTTATGGTTGAATCAACGTTACCGTAGATACCACTTGGCTACATTCTGAATAGTTTCAAACACGAACACAAATGGGAGGCAACACCAGCCTTATGCATAACATCATATTAGTCCCCTTTTATCACATTCCTCAAGCAGCAGCAGCCTTGTTCCTTGACTGTCTCCTCACAAACCCAACCCCCACCCCCAGGAACTACACAGGGGATACCAAACTTAAAAATGGACCCGGAAGTGGAAGCCTCGAGCACAGCAACTTCAAAAATTTGACAGATCCCATAAATGCTATAACGACTACCCATTCACTCCAACAAAGTAATAGAGAGCTTCTCAAGATAAGAGATAGCTTTTCCAGGATAAAGAAAAGAAAAAAACAGCCAAAGAGAAGCAAAAAGAAAAGCAGCAGCAACAAAACATACAGAGGAACATTACTCAAGTCGTTGCTGGACTTTTATGTATAAAGATGGTTCAGCAACTAATAAGATAAGTGAAAATGGAGGAAACTTCTTCTTTAAGTACCATGCCTAGAGGCATAGGAGTGGAGATGATGTCTCTCCACAACTTCCTGTCTCAGGTACAATTTATCAATTCTGTTGTTCTTTCCATGCCACGATGTCAAACTGTCCGGTATTTGCTCTCTTTGTCTTCCCCTATCTCTCTTTCCTTCAATCTTACCTGTTGTTACGATATATTCCAGCATTCCTCTTCTCATAACATGCCCATAAAAAGTCCCCATTACTCTTTTTGGCTGTCCATGGTATTTTTAACATTCTTCTGTAAAACCACATCTCTGTGGCCTCTAATGCCTTCCCCACTTTTTTACTAATTGTCCATGACTCACTCTCATATGTCAGGATTGGTTCTATATAACAATGAAGAACTCTCTTTCTTACTTCCAATGACAAAGAATTGTTGCATAAAATACTCCTCATTTCATAGAATGCTGCTTCTGCCTGAGCTATTCTGCTCTTCACTTCTGAGATGCATCTTCCATCCACTGTTATTAATGTGCCCTGAAAACAACTGCCCACAATAATAAGGAAATTTACAAGCATCTTCAAAGAAGAGGTAACTGCAATGACAACTGCTGCAGAAGTCCTAATGACAGAGGAAAGCACTGAGAGACAAGTAGTGTCAGTCATAGATGCACTGTTAGTAATAAACAGATCTAATGAGTCAAAGAAACACAGACCTAAATACCCTGAGAGCAACACCCTACACTCACCCGTGTGTTACCGGGGCCCGAAAGGGGAGCAAAGAATAGTAACACTGTCCCCTGCCAAGCATGTCATAGAAGGCGACTAAGGAGGGTTGGGCATGGGGCCGGTTACCCCATCCTGTAAAAAAATTTAAACCACAAAAAACTTCAACAAATATGGACAAGTCAAATAAAGAAAATAAAACACAGCCATCCAAGACAGGGGAAGGTCCTCTCGCGGGGAGGCGTATGATGCAACACAGAGAAAGCCGAAAGGAGTCTGTGTTGCTGACTAACCTTCTTTCTTCTAGGAGAACTTCCAGATTTGGCACCTGGAATGTTCCGACATTGAACGAACAAGGGAAAGTGGCACAAGTAGCAGCAGAAATGAGGGAATATAAAATCGAGGTTCTGGGAATGTGTGAAACAAAGTGGAAGGGGGTAGACAGGAAGAAACTCATCACAGGTGAATTGGTGCTGTCCTCAGGACACGAAGACGAAAGTTCACACCACAGTGAAGGGGTAGCTCTTATGTTATCTAAAGAAGCACAGAAAGCACTCATTGAATGGGAAGCTGTGGGACCCAGAATAATAACAGCTATTTTCAAAACAGCTAAAAAGAAAATTCATGTCAATGTCATCCAATGTTATGCACCAACTAATGACAAAGAAGAGTCTGTGAAAGAAGCATTTTATACTAAACTACAGGAAATTATGGATAAAGTAAAAAGAAGAGACATCACAATTTTGATGGGTGACATGAATGCAAAGATAGGTACAGTCAATACTGGATTTGAAGAAGTCATGGGAAAACATGGGCTAGGAGTAATGAATGAAAATGGAGAACTATTTGCAAACTTCTGTGCTTCAAATCAACTGGCTATAGGAGGAAGCATGTTTCCACATAAGAGAATACACAAGGCAACATGGATATCACCAGACCATAGAACAGAAAATCAGATCGATCATATATGCATAAAGAAGAAGTTTAGATCATCAATGCAGGATGTAAAGGTATATAGAGGAGCAGATGTGGCATCAGATCACCATCTTCTGATAGCCAAAGTAAAAATGAAACTCAAGAGATATGCAACAATGCAAAATTATAGACAACAGTTTAATGTAGGACAGCTAAGAAATCAAGAAACAAGAGACAAATTTGCGGTCACAGTATCCAACAAATTCCAAGTGCTCCAACAGTTGGAAGATGTAGAGAATACAGAAGACTATTGGCAGCAGGTCAAAACGGTATGGAAGGAGACATGTGAAGAAATACTGGGGAAAAGGGAAAGACAACAAAAAGCATGGATAACAACAGAAACCATCAATAAGATAAAAGATAGAAAAAACAAGAAAGCAGAGTTAAACACAAGCAAAACCAGAAGTTCCAAAGCCAAGGCTCAAGAAGTGTACACAGAAGCAAACAAAGAAGTAAAAAGAAGTATCAAAAGAGACAAGAGGAAGTATATTGAGGAGTTGGCAAGAGAGGCAGAAGATGCTGCAGCCAAAGGAAATATGAGAGAACTGTATAGCAGCACAAAGAAGCTAACAGGGAAATACAAGCAAACAAGTTGCCTCATAAAAGATAAGAATGGGAAACTGCTCAGCAATATACAAGAGCAAATGAAGAGGTGGACAGAATATTTTGGGGACCTTCTCAATAGACCAGCTCCACAAAACCCGCCGGACATCCAGCCAGCAGAAGAAGAGCTACAAATTAACGGTGAAAGACCAACGAAGGAAGAAATAAAGAAAGCCATAAAGCTTCTAAGAGATGGAAAAGCGTCTGGACCTGATGGCATTCCAGCAGAGGCCATTAAAGCAGATATCGACACGGCTACAGAGATGTTATATAAATTACTTGGTAAAGTCTGGGAAAAAGAAGAGATACCAGCAGAATGGAAGGAAGGATATCTGGTTAAGTTGCCTAAGAAGGGAAATTTACAAGAGTGCACAAATTATAGAGGAATAATGTTACTATCAGTGCCAGGAAAGGTATTGAACAGGATTATCCTTGAGAGATTAAAGGAGTCCATAGACAAAGCAGGTTTTCGACAAAACAGATCATGTACAGACCAGATAGCCACTTTGAGAATAATAGTTGAACAAAGTCTGGAATGGAATTCACCACTATACATCGGATTTGTGGACTACGAAAAAGCATTTGACAGTGTGGACAGAGAATCACTTTGGAAATTGATGAGGCATTATGGAGTTCCCCTGAAAATCATTAATTTAATAAAGAAAACCTATGAAGACATGACGTGCAGAGTTCTTCATGAAGGACAGCTTACAGAACCATTTGGGATAAGAACAGGAGTGCGACAGGGATGCCTCTTGTCTCCATTTCTTTTCTTGCTGGCAATAGATTGGGTTATGAGATCATCGACAACACACAACAGAAATGGAATCCAGTGGACTCTGACTAAGCAGTTGGATGATCTGGATTTTGCTGATGATTTGGCTCTCCTGTCCCATAACCGTAATCAGATGCAGGACAAATTGAAAACACTCGATGAGAGGTCACAGCAATTGGGTCTGAAAATACACAGGGAAAAGACAAAAATAATGCGAATAAATGCAGGTAATGAAAACAGGGTTGAACTTGAAGAAACGCCAATACAAGATGTAGAATCATACACATATCTTGGCAGTAATATAGACAAAGTTGGAGGGACAGACAGCGATATCAAAATAAGAATACAAAAAGCAAGAGGAGCTTTCATTGCATTGGGAAATATATGGAGATCAAGAGAAATAGGATCCAACACGAAAATAAGAATCTTCAACTCAAATGTGAAGTCAGTCCTATTGTATGGCTCGGAGACATGGAGAACAACAAAGACAACAACCAAAAAGCTACAGACTTTCATAAATGGGTGCTTGCGTAGAATAGAGGGATTAAAATGGTATGACAAGGTTACCAATGTGGAACTGATGACAAGAACTGGACAAGTGCCAGTGGAACAAGAGATGAGAAGAAGACGATGGCGATGGATAGGACACACACTGAGGAAACCTGTTGATGGCATTACAAGGCAGTCCTTGTTCTGGAACCCCCAGGGCAAGAGAGGCAGAGGAAGACCAAGAAGTACATGGAGAAGAGAGTTGGAAACAGAGGTGAAAATGATGAGGAGAACATGGAAAGAACTTGAGATGATGGCACGTGACAGGAGGACTTGGCATGTGTTTGTTGAAGGCCTATGCTCCTTTGGGAGTGGAGGGTTATGAATGAATGAATGAACACCCTACACTCTATATCACCAGTTCAAAAGCGCTGTGACAAAGAGGATCCATCTCACTGAAATATCTTTGAGAATAAAGAGGAGACCGACAGACTGGTAAGGAACGCCCTGGGGGGGGGGGGGGTGGGCGGCGGGGGGGGGGGGGGGGGGTTGGGGGGGGGGAGAACTACCTCAAGCCAATATACTGGAAGCATATGATGGGGTCAGGAGTCTTACACAAGAATAAGTGGAAGACCGAGCATCCAGTTGTCACGAGAGGTAACGATAATAAGATGATGATAATATCCTGGACAAATAGATGTATCCGATGATACCAGGATAGTGCCAGATAAGAGACTGGTCTTACAAGAAATACCCCATTCTCTGAAAAAAGTAATGGTGTATCGACATCAAAGGTATAGTCAAGCTGTATAGGTTCCTAGATGAGATGGTAATGTACTTTCTTAGGTTCCTATGGGGCTCCTCTCCAGGCTAACCTTAGACAATGACTCTGCTAGGGGTAATTAACTAAACAACAAGTACTTTGAACCAAATTTAAATAATTCGCTGAAGACTGTGGGTACAATTTAAAATTTATTTATATACAATCTTTTTCTTTGGTTCTTCAGTTAAATTTCAAATAAAATCAAATTGATTTCAAAATAACATCTGTTCACTTTCATTACATTCACATTTACATTTAATTTATAAAGTTCATTTTTCAACTGTTCTCTGGATCCTTGATGGAATCTGTCTTCCTTTTGTGCTTTCTTGAATATAATCTCAATGTTAATTTATAACGATTTATATGTCTGTCATTTGTCGTCTATATAAACACCAGCTATAATAGATAGCATCATTACACTGTTTATTCATAGGTGTGAATATGGTATTTGAAAGTTGAAGTAGCCCAACAAAGAGCTACTTATCTGTAAAAAGTCCTGCTAGGCCTTGTACAGCAATATGATTGGAGAGAACCCCACCACTGCAGGTCTTCCAAATCGTCAAGATGACACAGTTAATACTGGCAAAGGCTCTGACAAACTTGAACATCTATTAGCTGACTTGGTCCCATAGATTTTGTATGACACTCAGGGCAGGATATAACCTGAAACATAATATACAACCTACGTAGTATCGCCGATTGTCTCCCTACACAGTCAGGAGGTATAATGAGACAGTTCAGACAAGCTGTGGTAAATCATAAGAGACATAGTAAGTCATGAATAACATAATTCGTTCACGTTCCAACACAATATTTCAGTAACTCACTTGTTACAGTTCTGTCCATGATTGGCTTCTTTAAAATCATATAGGCCTTATGGTAATCATTGTGTCATATATCAAATAATACAAAAAAATCAATCTGTTACAGTCATTCCTTCTTCCAGTTTGGATAGTCCTTTCCAGCAAGCACAATATCTTTAAAACGCTTTCCCCAACCAACTAGCTCAATCCATTCGTTCTACTTATTTATTACACAATTAAACTAAACCAACACACTTCGGGTTTTCCTCCAGAAATAGCACAATGATTCTCACATACCAATGTTACTCTAAGCACACATTGATAATATATTTACACATATATATATATTTAATTAACATCTTGCTTACTCTCAATCACAGACAGGCTTTTAATGGTTACAGTCTACTCACACTTCTGCAGATGGCAAAGGAGTTGATACAAATGCTGTGCTCCGATTCTGTTGTTTGAATTAGGCGGCGAGTGTGTGTGCCTTCTGTTTCTTCCCCTTATATAGTGGATTTGCAGATGTACAAGATGGCAACTAGGCCAAGATATTTTTCATTCACACAAACAGTGTAGGTTTTGGCAAAGTGTGCTCCAATGCAAAATCCAAAATATATCCGGAGTCCTTATTTCTACACCGATTTCCTCCATCTTAGGCTTATTTTACTCATATGAATGAGCTCTGTCACTATGGATATCCACTTTAGGTTCTTGTGCGTTAATTCACCGCTAAAATCAAATTGTGGAAATTTATTACCAAAACTGAGAACCGTACTTTTTCTTGACTGAAAAAGGTTGATTTCACATTGTGATTTGTTCCTCATGCATTCATAGTTGACACGCTTACGACAGACCCCCCCCCACCCCCCCCCCCCCCCCCCCCGTATTTTAAGTTTATAAACTAATAAAACGGTATTGAATCAGTTCTACAAGTTAACGGTACACAGGAAACAAGGGAAGTCGCTGCCGTTGACTTCTCTAACTCAAGATCAGAGTCAGGTACCCATTTACAGCTGGTTAGACTGATGCGTGATACTCTGATCTTGAGTTAGAGAAGGCAACGGCAGCGAGGAAGGGAACAGGTGTCACGCATCAGTCTAACCAGCTGTAAATGGATACCTGACTCTGATCTTGAGTTAGAGAAGGCAACGGCAGCGAGGAAGGGAACAGGTGTCACGCATCAGTCTAACCAGCTGTAAATGGGTACCTGACTCTGATAGGGACTTGAAAGCTGCTGATGATGATGATGATTATGATGACTAGCTATTCCCTATACTTAAGGGTCTTTTATATTAGGACATGCGCCCTAATATAACCGACTAGGTTGAACGGGACGCGCCTCACCAAAACGAGACAAAACTGTAAAAAAAAAAAAAGTTCGAGTAAGTTGTATTTTTTCCGGATTACAAAAAAAAAAAAAAAAACAAAGGACGGACAGGGTGGGTAAGAGATTTGTGACGTCGCGTAAGACCGTTCGACAATATCCTGCTTGACATTGCAGAATTTTGGCCTCCTCTGTAAATTATGCAGCTACGAACGAACATGTGTATGTCCTGATATGTGCCAAGCTTCAGCGATCTTTGGTGATCTGTTCCCCTCACGGTCCTTTTCAGGGCCCACAAAACTGCACCTACCACAGTCCTTTTCAGGGCCCACAAAACTGCACCTACCACGGTCCTTTTCAGGGCCCACAAAACTGCACCTACCACGGTCCTTTTCAGGGCCCACAAAACCAACAAAACTGTACCCTGGCAAGAAAGCCTTTATTTGTTTTCACCGCTGGGTGTGGAGGGCTGGGTGGGGAGTTGGTCCCCTCCCTCACTATGCACTGACCCTTGTAAAATATTTACCTAATCAGAGCCGGATTAACGAAGTAGCAAAAGTAGCATATGTACGAGCCCCTTTCTTTTAGGGCCCCGCGCCAATAAATATGTACATCATTTTTTGGTCATCTTCTAATACGAGCGTTAAACCAATGATCTTGTGATGTATGCCATCTTTAGCGCCTTTTCATTTGATGTTATGAAATTGTGAGAGAAAGAGCATAACAGGGTGACTTGGTGTGACTCTTTATTACTTTTATCTTAACTGTTTGCGGACAGAAGCAGTCATTTTCTTTGGATTTGTTGAAAGCCTGTACACCTTCTTTTCTACTGCATTATGTGCTGGCGGTAGTCATAATAAGTCCCATTTGCCCTTTGTGAAAAGACTGTCAGATACCAGGTGGTCCGCTTGGGCAGATGCGACAAAAACGTTTTCAAATGACCAGTGCTTCTCTGCAATCTTCTGACCAAGATTTGAATACAGCTTGTGCACTCTATGAATCCCTGCGGGGGTATATTCAAGCTATGCGGTCTACGAGACATGAGAAGGCGCTGAAGATGGATAGGATACACACTGAGCAAACTTGCTTATAGCTTTACCAGGCAGTCCTTCGGGACGCGCCTCGCCAAGACGAGGCAAACATTTTACATTAAAAATAATAAATAAACAATGACCCATGCTACAACCCCGGCCTGCGAAAATGCATAATAGACTAACCCGCAACCCCTAACTGCCAAATGTAAAACCCCGCCCGCGGCGAAAAAAAAATACTATTGTAAGATAAAAATGTAAGAAATAGTACGGTGCTCGAATTGGGTAATAAATTGCCAAAATATTAATTTGACGGTGAATTAACGCACAAGTACCCCACTTTATCTTATAGTTTATCCGACTATTCACTGGAGCAGCAGAAACAGGGAAAAATACAACATGGTTCATGCTTAACTGTCTTCTATTCATAATAACTTCGGCTCTACAACACATCCAGTGAATCTATTGCTATCTGCCTAAGGCTAATGATCCCTATTATTGAATTGGGTCCTTCTATAACATGATTATTTGCACACTGCCATCCGAAATATTATCAACATCTACACTTTCGTTGTCTCCATGTTGAATAGCCTAGCATATCCTCCGACATTATGTGTACCAAGCTGGCGTTTCATTGGTCAGTTACATCCGCGGGGTTTGCGCGGTGATAAATTTTGAATGATGCCGAGATATGATTCAGACTTCATTACACCAAGTCACCACAAAAGTAATGCCTATCATCAGTTCAACAGAACAGAACATACAAAAATCTTCATATTCTACATAGGTCACAATAGACTGGGATACCATCCGTTCAATAAGCTCAAGAAAGAACTGCAGATGTATGTACCTGCGGCACTGATAACATGACTACTCGACATCTGCTGGTAATGGAAAACAGACAAGAAAGGGAACAATAAAGACACATCAGAAACATCCAAAATCCATCATCCAGAGACAGGACAAAACTGACCAACTCTTCTGGTTAACCTATACTGTAAATGCAAGTGTTAAGTAAATCAAGATAACAATACAAAAGTAAAACCTCTTTGAAAGCTTTCAGTATCAACTTGGAGTCTTTCTTCAACCGGAGAGCCACCACAACTCTCTTGAAGTACTCTTTAGGCTTTATTGGGGGTCTGCGCAGGACTGCATTCAGAATTCTGTCTGTCAGTGACACCTTGAGCTCTGGTATGTCATGACCAAGAACCCAGAAACGGAGGACATCATATCGACTTGGGTCTACGCTCACCTGTACAGGAAACAGAAACAATGTAATATAATGCATTTGTTTGTTCATTTGTCTTCAACTTCTTCAGGAGCATAGTAAAGTAAAGGTGGTGCCATAGCAGATACTGCTGTAGGGGAGTGAGATGTTAGAGGCTTCACTATACTAGGTCTCAGCTTTGTGGGCTGGGGTAAATGGTTCTCTTCATCGCTAACTTTGCCTTCCCAATTTCAAGAGCAGTCAGGTACTCATTTATAGCTGGGTAGACTGGAGTATGGCACTACAGGTTTCAAATCCGATAACTATGCCTCAAGGAGCAAGCCATCCAAGACGAAAGAATGTCTTTTGGTAAGGAAGGTTATGACACAACCCAGAGACAGCTGAATGGAGTCTTGGTTGCTGACTCACCATTTTTCTTCTAGGAAAGAAGAGTGACAAGGCAGACGTGGACAGACCTTGAGCCAATGGAACAAGACAGGAGGACTTGGCAAGTTTTCTAAAGGCTTAACACTTTGAACCCTGGCCACTCAGTCTGTAAAACCCTATTCCCCTGGACTCCTGAGCAAAAAACATACACATAAGCAAAACTAGTTACTGTGACACAACCTTGTGCTCAGTTTGAATTATTCTGTCTCAAACTGACTGATCTGATCATCTCCAATATTCCTGCTTATTGTGCCAGTCCTCCCAGTATGCAGACCCTTCCTTTAGGCACAGATAACTTTCATAATATTTACACTAAAATTTACTCTTCACATTTTTGAGTGGTCTGTCTTTGTAACGTAGAGAAATCAAGCCCAACACGAAAATAAGAATCTTCAACTCAAATGTCAAGTCAGTCCTATTGTATGGCTCTGAGACATGGAGAGCAACAAAAAAACTACAACCAAAAAGCTACAAACTTTTATAAACAGGTGCTTGTATAGAACAGAAGGACTGAAATGGTATGACAAAGTCACAAATGTGGAATTGATGACAGGAACCAGACAAGTGCCAGTGGAACAAGAGTTGAGAAGAAGACGCTGGCGATGGACAGGACACAAATTGAGTAGTCCTGCTGATAGCATTATATGGCAGTCCTTGTCCTGGAATCCACAGGGAAAGAGAGGCAGAGGTAGACCAAAAAACACATGGAGAAGAGAACTGGATACAGAGGTGAAAATGATGAGGAAAACATGGAAAGAACTTGAGCGAATGGCACAGGAAAGGAAGACTTGGCATGTGTTTGTTGAAGGCCTATGCTCCTCGGGGAGCTAAAGGGTATTGATTGATTGACTGATTGATTGTCTTTGTAACGTGGTTTACTTACACTGTGCTCCATTTGAAGGTGCAGTCCAAAGAATGCTTTCACTTCTGGTCACTGTTACATCTTTATAACTTTTAGCATTTTAGCTGGTTGGCTTTTTGCTTTTTACTTGCTCAGCACGTCTGTTTGTCTGCTCACATAAATTGTGCCAGAAATTATGGTTGAGGAAAAGTTCCTAAAATTTAATGGCTTTACTCTGGGGAGAAATAGATTCTGATTCTTGGGGCATATCTGTTCCACAAATGTTGTGTCTACTGTAGACGTAGGTCTGAATATATTTGCGAGAGACCAACCTGTATCAAATTTACTTGATACATTCTGTGGGATACACCCCCTTCCACGCCCCCTTACCGTAGCTTGATCCAGGAACAGGACTAGATCTAGCTTGATCATAATCCGATTCACACATTTCATCACTCGATTCCATTTCGATGTCACTTTCAGAATAATCACCATCTAAATCTAAATCATCAGCCTCCGAATATTGAGCACAAGTTCAATAGCTTGTTCCGTTGTTAGCCTTTTAGAACGGCTATTTCCTGGATCTTCAGCGCTCCTTTACATCATGAAAACAATAAAAAATAATTGCAAAATGTTATCAATTTGTGGGTGCAGCCATTTTAATGTAACTTTCCAGAAAACATGTGTACTTCCTTAAGTCTTTATTTTTCACACATTTCCATGCCTGGCCTGCCGATCTAAGGTAGGTGTGTGAGACCGAGATAGCAGTCACTTGGGGAATGGATTACTTACACATGGACTGAAATCTCAGGTTCAAAGGGTTAAACTCCTTGAAGAGCTGAAGGGTGATGGTACAGGTACAATCACTGCAACTGCCAAGAAGAGGCAAGAAAAAAAAATTATGTTTATGATACCTTGACTACACTAAGTCAATTTGGCAAACATCACATTGCCACGAAGTTTAAAGGGAAGATAATTTGCTCCAAACATCTAATGACTCACCCTGACTCTCTCTTGTGCTTCGTGACCTTTCAAAAATCTGTCAACTTTCTTTCTGGGTAGCTCATGAAAGTTTGCCTTGGCCATCACACCCTCCAACTTCTGAAGCAGCCAAAATTCATAATCCAGCTTTTCCTTTCTTGTCCACTCTCTTGATTTCAACGTGTCTTTGTCAGGATTAATTGGGTCAAACAATGTCTGGGAAATAAAATGCATACATTTTTTTCAAAACAAGGTGACCTAAATATTGAAAGAAAATTGAACTACCTACTTTTAAACTATGTGTAGAATAAAAAAGGTAAACGTAAAGGATACTGTTACAAGGCCATTGAGGCATATTGGAAATGTGTTAGGTCCATAATTTCTTGACCACACGGCACACTAGGGGTGATGTGGAAAAATGCATGAGAGGAATAAAACAGACATGCAAAGACCTTGATTGCATGGCACAGGACAGGAAGGTTTAGCATGAATTTGTTGCCCAATAGTGTCTATCTCTCACATCTCAAATGTCTGCCGCATGGAAGATTGTCGCATCCCGAAAGATTTCTTCTACAGACAACTGGCAGATGGCAAAAGAACAGTTGGGTGACCACAGCTGAGGTTCAAAGATGTGTGCAAGAGAGATATGAGGGCACTGGACATAAATCCAGAAACCTGGGATGATGAAGCTGCCGATCGCACCAAGTGGAGATGCTCTCTACAGCACCACTTCAGATTGGGTGAAAAGAAGCTCTCACCGCAAGCAGAACAGAGGAGAAAACGTCCAAAGGAACACTAGGAAAAAAGCAGCTGAGGGCTGTCACCTCAGGGGCGCATTCCCATAGTCAGTTATGACAGAAGGGAGGGGGGGGGGGCTATTATAAACTAGAAAAAATAAGTTGTTTTATATCTGAATAAATAAGACACATGTCACACCATCATCATCCCCCTTTTCCCTCCTTAATGAGCATGGAACCACGTCTGTAGCTGGCTCTCTTGCAAGAAGATTGCACCAAATAAGTCAGGTGCTCTTGCAGGAAGATTGCACCAAATAAGTCAGGTGCTCTTGCAGGGTTAGTTTCTGTAGCAATGTGTTTTATGTAATGAGGTTACTAGCCCCAAGCACAACCTCATATTAGTCACCTCTTACAACATACCTGAGGAGGCAGTAGGGTTAATGAAAAAGTCACTCCATATTTTTAAACTTTTGCATCCTCACTGCATTTAATAAAATATGTCACAGTATAATAACTACACCTTCATGACATTATCCTCTAAGCTCGTATCAAACTGCGAGAGGTCACACAAACGTCCTTCACAAAGCGAACACGAAGGCGTGCTGACAATCTCCCTTTTTAATAATAACAATGCTACACATACGAATTCAATAACAACAGCAATAAATTGTCAGCAATAACCATATGGCTGGATCAACAAGTCCTACTACCATTGGAATATACAAGGCTGTATAAAAGCCAGCAACCATAAAGAGAGCACGATCAAATGCAATACGGCTTCTAAAGCTGGCAAACTGACATCTTTTTCTGTCAGGCTTCCTGTTCACTCCTCATCATTGCACCCCTTTGCACCATTTTCTTTTAAAGTTGATGTGCGCACCAAAAGATATGTTTATTCCATCAAAGCCCATGTGCGCAACAAAAGATATTATGTGACAGAAACAAATATCAAAACAAGGAGCAACAGCTGCCATTTGCGTATTAAGGTTCAGTTTTTTAATTTTTATTCAAGAAACAAAACAAAATACAATCTAAAATTGAAAAAAAAATTGACATTACAAGAGACAACAAAAATTGCTACCTATTATGAAGTAATGTGTTGGAACAGGCCACATCTCATACTCAGCTGTTATGTCAATGTTACATGATATTATGCGATAAAATGGCAGTTGTTGTTGTTGTCTAACCAGAACCGCTAAGCTTCTCGCTCTTTTGCAGCCAATATCAAGTTGAAGACTCCTTGGTATTATCTACACTGTAGATCTAGGCTTTTCTTGTGGCTTTTCTGCCATTTCAAAACATGCTGAGCTGAAGTTATGAGCTCCAGTTTCTCCAGCTTGGCTGGCATTTAAAGGATTGTCACATCTGGTCCCAAGCTAGGAGGAAGAAGCGAATGGCATATTGTGCATTCCGCGCCATCCAAGGGGGCTCTATAAATATGCAGAGCTAAAATACTGTGCTCTGGTTCTGAGCTCTCCCAAAGAACTGCCATGTCCAACACAGAACCACTTCTCTGCCCCCCCCCCTCGCCCGCCCGCCCCCCCCCGCCCCCCGCCCATTATAAGATCCTCCTGCATGCAGCCAACCAGGTAAAAAGCCAGAGACAAACGCTTGGGGCTCAAGTGACTCCCTACAAGCTTAGTGTACAATGATGGGTACTCAACATGTTTCACCACAAGGGGAATTCCTGGAAGTGTGTGAATGATTTCAAGAGTCAAGGAGAGTGTAATTAGCCTCACTGATAGGTTCAATTCCACATTTAAATACTATAGCAAGGTGCATAGCTGGTGGTCATATAAGGATGACTCCAAGATATATCTCCATGCATAAAATGGGAGTTAACTCTTTACTTTAATTTTGTTTCATATAAATTAGTTGGGTAGGAGTGAAGATTTGACAATTTTCAAAAAAAGGGATAAATTATTTGTGTAGGAGTAAAGAGAAGACAATTTTTTTTTTAAGCGACTGACTATTTTAATCACCCTCTATTCTCTTTTTGTCTCCTCAGAGGCCCTTGGGAAATACGCGGGGCATACATGCCACAGCAAGAACAAAACCAACCTTCAGTTCTTCGAGAACTATATGATACTTGTTCACCAAGACAGAGTCCAGGGACTGGACAAAATCAGGAAACAGCTTCTTCTCTTCTTCAGTCAAAAAATCTTTCTCTTGAACAAGAAGACGAATGATGGACTCCCGGGTGATAGGAATATAGCGCTCCCTGTTAAAAATGAATGTGTACATTATATATCATTTTCTTTCATTTCTTTTTTCTTTTTTTAACCAGAAACATAAAATGCAATAAGGAGCTTTCAGCTCAACTGTCTGACAGTCATAATGTTTAGTCCACACACATTCTTAATAATCATACACCTAGTATATCATCATTATCATTAGCTATTGTCACACATAAGACATTTGAGATATGGACAAGGATTTTTAATCTAGCCTGCTCCCAGATCTCCATTTCCCATATGGTTTTTCTTTTACTCTAGAATGTTGCTCTGAAGGTTTAGTCTTTCACTATAGAGTTTTGCTCCGAAGGTTCAGTCTTTCGCTATAGAGTTTTGCTCTGAGAGTTCAGTCTTTCACTCTATGTTGATTTCTCACTCTAAACTGTACAGGCTGAATTTCTTGCTCTGTTTCTGCGAGCATCAAGTGGCACAGTGGTCGGAGCACTTGATTCTCGAGGCAAAGATATTGGGTTCATAACCTGGTACTTTCACACTCCAGTCTACCCAGCTGGGTACCTGACTCTGCTCTTGACTTGAGGAAGGAAAAGGCAGTGAGGAAGGTAACCAGCAGCCCACCTCATAAAGATGAGACCTAATGCAGTGAAGTCTCTGACATTTCACTCCCCTATGACAGTATCCGTTATGGAGTTACCCTCACGTCTGCTTCAGCAGCAAGCTAATTTTTGTCATCTGCTAACCTTTCACCCAAAAATTCTTTGTATTTCCCCAAGACAGGGTCCAGGGAATGCAAAAAAAATCAGGAAGTATCTACTTATTTCTTCAGTCAAGAGTTTCTTTCTCTTGAATAAGATGAAGACGGACTTGTGGGTGATAGGACTATAGCGCTCCCTGTCAAAAAACAACTTGGTCTGATTCTGACATTTTCTCTTATAGCAATAATTCAAATCTTCTCTCTTCTTTTTAATCAGTTACTCAATTCAGCGTCTGATTGACAGAATGATTACAGCGCTGGTCTCTCGCTGCAAAGGTGCCAGGTACCGACTTGCTCCAGTCTACCCAGCTGTAAATGGGTACCTGACTCTGCCCTTTGAGTTAGGGAAGGAAAAGGCAGCGAGGAAGGGAACTGGTCACCTCCACCTCTCGATGCCTGACCTAGTATGGTAAAGTCTCTAACACTTCACTCCCCTACAGATTTTTCTGCTCAGGGACTACCCTTATCTTTTACTCAAGTCAGGCAGCACATCTTGCATGCTACAACCTTCTGCATTTAAGCTTAACTGAGTGTCCATACTTGGCACCAGGCTGATGTGACTGTACCATTAATCATTTGTCTGAATACCAGAGTCAGCTCTTACTTGGCAGCAGTGGGTTGTTTAAAATTGCAAAGCAGCTTCTCTGTTAAGTCTTCCATGTTCACTAAAAATGCTGACTAAAACTTTTAAATTCCTTCACTTGTTTAATTATTTCATTACCCAAGCTGATATTTTGGAGCCACAGTAGCGCAGTGGTTAAGAGCACTGGCTTACTAGCTCGGAGGTCACTGGTTCGATCCCCAGTTGAGGTGGGATTTTTTTAGAACAAAAATGTATCGCAAGACCTGAAGGTCTTTTATATTTGGACATGCGCCCTAATATAACCCACTAGGTTGAAAGGCAAAATTTTATTTTAAAAAAAAAAAAGATTGCAAATGGCTCCAGGGTCGACCCAGCCTTATGAATTGGGTACCAGATCAACTCTGGGAAGGTTAAGGCAGCCGGTGTGATGATCACCACACCACCCCTAGAGTGCTGATGGTCAAGAAAATATGGGCCTAACACCACATTCCGAATATGCCTCAATGGGCGTGTAACGGAATCCTTTACCTTATTGTTTTTTCTGAAGCTGATATTTAAACTATGATTTTAACGAACCCTTGTCAGGTGATAATCAAAGAATAGGACTACTGTCCCATCAGGCTTGTCATTAGAGACCATTAATATGAGGTCAGGTTGACAGTAGGGCTGGCAACATCATTATGTAAAACAAATTGCTTCAGAAAGAGGCTGCAATTGTACAAGGCTGCTACAGCGCAGGCTTCTAGAAAGAAAGAGGGACTATCTGCAGTGGTGGTGACATTCTTCACAGGCAGCAAACAGGAATAAGATGATGATGATTTAACTGTGTCAGAGAACTTGAAAACACTCGATGAGAGGTCATAACAAGTGGGTCTGACAATACACACGGAAAAGACAAAGATTATGAGAATAAATGCAAGAAATGATAACAAGGTTGAACTTGAAGAAACACCACTAAAAGATGTAGAATCGTACACATATCTTGGAAGTAATATAGACAAAGTTGGAGAGACAGACAGTGATATCAAAATAAGAATACAAAAAGCAAGAGCAGCTTTCATTGCATTGTGGGAAACACGTGGAGAACAAGAGAAATCAAGTCCAATACGAAAATAAGAATCTTCAACTCAAATGTCAAGTCAGTCCTATTGTATGGCTCTGAGACATGGAGAGCAACAAAAACAACAACCAAAAAGCTACAGACTTTTATAAACGGGTGCTTGCGTAGAATAGAAGGACTGAAATGGTATGACAAAGTCACAAATGTGGAATTGATGACAAGAACCAGACAAGTGCCAGTGGAACAAGAGTTGAGAAGAAGACACTGGCGATAGATAGGACACACATTGAGGAAACCTGTTGGTAGCATTACAAGGCAGTCCTTGTTCTGGAATCCACAGGGAAAGAGAGGCAGAGGTAGACCAAAAAACACATGGAGAAGAGAACTGGATACAGAGGTGAAAATGATGAGGAAAACATGGAAAGAACTTGAGCAGATGGCACAGGACAGGAAGACTTGGCATGTGTTTGTTGAAGGCCTATGCTTCTCGGGAAGCTAAAGGGTATTGATTGATTAACTGTGTTTAGGAGATTGTTGCTGCTAGCGAATCTTACTCATTGTCAGGTTGTGCATGGGGATGGCAACCTCAACATGTAAAACAAACTGCTATGGAAACTACAGCTACAAGAGCATATGAATGCTTAGGTACTGGCTTCCTGCAAGATGACCAGCTCAAGTGGTGGCTCTATGCTCCATAGGGAACACACACAAAAATGAAATGATCATTTTTTATTACCTGTGCACTGTATCATCATTTTTCGTATCTTCATGAGGCAACTTTTTCTCTACTGCTGCAGTGGTCACGGAAGATGATGATATGGAACTTTTAGGAGGAGTTGTCGATGCTGCTGCTGCTCTGAGGGACGCTGATATAAACAAATGCCTCGATGCACTGACATGGTATACAGCTATATTGTGTGGTTGTTCAAAGTCTTTAACACAAAATGAATGTGGCTTCAACTGTAATCTGCTTGTCTGAGGAGAAAAATATTAAACAGAATTTCAATAATTTTATGTTTATTCTCAAAGTCCATAGACTTTCATAAACAGGTGCTTGCGTAGAATATAAGTATTGAAGTACGTAGTATGACAAAGTCACCAATTTTGGAACGGATGACAAGAACCAGACAGCTAGCTCCCAGTGAAAGTATAGATGAGAAGCAGACAAGGGTAATGGATAGGATATGCATTGAGTAAACCTGCAGAAAGCATTACAAGACAGTCCCCTTTTCTGGGATCTCCAAGGTAAGAAACATAGAGGGAGAAAGAACTACACATGAAGGAAAGAACTGGAGATAGAAATGAAAGAAATAAAGATATATGGAATGACCCATTGTTCTCTCACCCTGAGGACTCCAGAACAAACACTGCCTTGTACTGCTATGGGCTGGTTTCTTTAATGTGTGTCCTATTCAACCCAAGCATCTGCTTCTCACTTTCTGTTCCACCAGTATTTTCCTTCAGATGATCAGATTGCCTCCTGTTGTATCGCTCTGTATAGAGTTTCCTATCATATCTAGTTCTTTCCGTCAGTCCTTAGGCAGTCTTTGTTCTGGACTCCCCAGGGGAGAAGACAATAAAGGAGACACAGAAACGCTTGGAGAAGGGAAATGGGGATTGACATGGAGGGATTTGGGGAGACGCTGAAGGACCTTGAGCAGACAGCTCAGGACAGAAAGGCTTGGCGTAAATCTGTTGAAGGCTTGAAGCCCAGAAAGAGGTGAAACTTAAGGAATGAATGGTATAGTTAAGAATGAAATAACTAATAAATGGCCTACAAAGCACAAAGTGGGGGGGGGGGGGGGGGGTGGGGTTGTAGAGATTTTAAAAAGGGATAAGAAAGCACGAGGACGACCGTAAGGAACTACATAATGGGAGATAACACAGTATGAGCAGACCAGGATATAGTCCCTTGTTTTGAGAGATATGAATATTTTCCCTTTATTTACTTGCTTAAAGTTTCTTCAGTACACTCTTAAGATTAAGAATGCCTTGATAATCTCTGCTGTTCCAGTTTGCTTTAAGATCTATAGAGCCTTGCTTTGAAACCTGTGTCTATTTTTTAAATATGTTTTTAAGTTTTTTACCATCACCGAATTCAGCATCCACTGGCAGAGTGGTCAGAGCGCTCAATTCTTGAGACAAAGTTCTTCTTCAAGTACCGTGCCCAGTGGTGTAGGAGATCATGTCTCTCCACAACTTCCTGTCTCCAGTACAATTTATCAATTCTGCTGTTGACATCTTTCTATGCCATGATGTCAAACTGTCCAGTATTTGCTCTTTTTGTCTTCCCCTATCTCTTTTTCCTTCAATCTTGCCTGTTTTTACATTATATTCCAGCTTTCCTCTTCTCATAACATGCCCAAAAAAAGTGGATTGGTTATTTCTAACTTGTGAAATAAGTTTCCTTTGTGCATTGGTCTCTTTCAGGACATCCTCATTACTCTTTTTGGCTGTCCATGGTATTTTTAACATTCTTCTGTAAAACCACATCTCTGTTGCCTCTAGTGCCTTCCCTATTTGTTTACTAATTGTCCATGACTCACTCCCATATGTCAGGATTGGTTCTATATAACAATGAAGAACTCTCTTTCTTACTTCCAATGACAAAGAATTGTTGCATAAAATACTCTTCAATTTATAGAATGATGCTTTTGCCTGAGCTATTCTGCTCTTCACTTCTGAGATGCATCTTCCATCCGTTGTTATCAATGTGCCCAGGTATTTGAATTTGTTGACCTGTTTTAAAACGATTCCATTTACTTTGATAGTGCATTCTGGGGAAGCCCTTTTCTTTGAGACGACCATTACTTCTGTCTTTTTGCTATTAAGGCTAAGCCCTTTATTTTCACTTTCTATCACTACTGTATAAACCCTTTCCTGCAGCTACTTTTCACTTTTTTGCTATTAAGACTGTATCATCAGCGTATCTCAAGTTGTTTATATTATGTCTGCCGAATGATATTCCTGGCATGTCCTCTAGAGATCTCATTATATTTTCACTGTACAGATTGAACAGATCCGGCGACAGCACACATCCCTGCCTGACACCCTTTTTTACTTGCTTTTTTATTTGGCCGCTAATTCTTACAGCCGCTGTTTGTTGCCAGTACATGTCTTTATTATCCTCAAGTCTTTTCCTTCAATGTTGATGCTTTCAAACATTTTGATAATTTCCTTATGTTTCACTTTGTCAAATGCCTTAGTACTTACTTACTTAGTCGTTCCCCTTCTACCGTGAGGTGTAGAGGTAATGCCTTAGTGTAATCTATAAATCACAAGTACAGATCTGTCTTCACCTCTATGGCTCTTTCTATTAATGTTCTTATAATATATATAGCATTGTTTGTGCCTTTACCTTCTACAAATCCACACTGTTCATCACTGATTTCTGGTTTAATTTTATTTCTCACTCTTCTCATGATAATTCGTAATAATATTTTGGTCACAGACTCATAAGACTAATGGTGCGATGTTCTGCACATTCCATGGCTCCAGGTTTCTTTGGCAAAGCTATGAATATGGATTTTTGAAGATCATCAGGTATTTGACCACTGTTGTAGATGTCATTTAAGAGTTTTATTATCACTGTGGTAGCGCAGTGATTAGTGCACTGGCTTCCTAGCTTGGTGGTCCATGGTTCGATCCCCAGTTGAGGTGGGATGTTTTAGACCGCACTCAGCTCCAGGGTCGACCCAGCCTCATGAATTGGGTACCAGAACAACTCTGATAAGGTTAAGACCACATCACCCCTAGTGTGCCAATGGTCAAGAAAATACAGGCCTAACACCGTATTCCCATTATGCCTCAATAGGCGTGCAACGGGATCCTTTACCTTTACCTTTTATCACTTCTACTCCAAATTCTCCCAAAGCTTCCATTTCCTTTACTGTTACATTATCTGGTCCAGGCGCTTTGTCTTTCTTCATGTGGCGCATGGCATCCTCTACCTCTGCTACAAGTATTGGAGGTCCTTCACAACTGTCCTGTTGTTCAAATCTGGTCTTGTATTGGAGGTCCTTCACAACTGTCCTGTTGTTCAAATCTGGTCTTGTATTGGAGGTCCTTCACAACTGTCCTGTTGTTCAAATCTGGTCTTGTATTGGAGGTCCTTCACAACTGTCCTGTTGTTCAAATCTGGTCTTGTATTGGAGGTCCTTCACAACTGTCCTGTTGTTCAAATCTGGTCTTGTATTGGAGGTCCTTCACAACTGTTCTGTTGTTCAAATCTGGTCTTGTATTGGAGGTCCTTCACAACTGTCCTGTTGTTCAAATCTGGTCTTGTATTGGAGGTCCTTCACAACTGTCCTGTTGTTCAAATCTGGTCTTGTATTGGAGGTCCTTCACAACTGTCCTGTTGTTCAAATCTGGTCTTTCATAATCATAAAGCTCCTTGGTGTATTCTTTCCACTGTTCTATCATGTTTTCATGACCCATTAACAATGTTCCTTCTTTTGATTTCAAACAGCCAGTTACTGTTTGTGTCCTTCTGCCTGTTAACTCATTTATTTGCTTGTACATAGATTTTGTGTCTTTTCGGGTCTGCACTTCAAGCTCCCTACACTTCAGAAAGTCTCACTGACTTAGTGGTTTAGCCATGCTTCTTTTCCTGTTTTACATTTGTTTACTATTTCCTTATTTAGTCTGTCATATTCTTCGTTGTCTTGCTTCTTCTTCCTTCTTGCATCCATCAGTTTTAAAACTTCATCTGTCATCCATTTCTTCTCTGCAGTCCTCTTTACTTCTGGTATGATTTCTTTTGATGTTTGATGTATTGATTTCTTTAGCATTTCCCACTGTTCATCTATATTCTGTATTTTTTCTATTGCAATGTACCTATTGAAAAAATACAGAATATAGATGAACAGTGGGAAATGCTCTATTGCAATGTACCTATTACTGGGGAAAAGGGAAAGACAACAAAAAGCATGGATAACAACAGAAACCATCAATAAGATAAAAGACAGAAAAAACAAGAAAGCAGAGTTAAACACAAGCAAAACCAGAAGTTCCAAAGCCAAGGCTCAAGAAGTGTACACAGAAGCAAACAAAGAAGTAAAAAGAAGTATCAAAAGAGACAAGAGGAAGTATATTGAGGAGTTGGCAAGAGAGGCAGAAGATGCTGCAGCCAAAGGAAATATGAGAGAACTGTATAGCAGCACAAAGAAGCTAACAGGGAAATACAAGCAAACAAGTTGCCTCATAAAAGACAAGAATGGGAAACTGCTCAGCAATATACAAGAGCAAATGAAGAGGTGGACAGAATATTTTGGGGACCTTCTCAATAGACCAGCTCCACAAAACCCGCCGGACATCCAGCCAGCAGAAGAAGAGCTACAAATTAACGGTGAAAGACCAACGAAGGAAGAAATAAAGAAAGCCATAAAGCTTCTAAGAGATGGAAAAGCGTCTGGACCTGATGGCATTCCAGCAGAGGCCATCAAAGCAGATATCGACACGGCTACAGAGATGTTATATAAATTACTTGGTAAAGTCTGGGAAAAGGAAGAGATACCAGCAGAATGGAAGGAAGGATATCTGGTTAAGTTGCCTAAGAAGGGAAATTTACAAGAGTGCACAAATTATAGAGGAATAATGTTACTATCAGTGCCAGGAAAAGTATTAAACAGGATTATCCTTGAGAGATTAAAAGAGTCCATAGACAAGAAACTGAGAGATGAACAAGCAGGTTTTCGACAAAACAGATCATGTACAGACCAGATAGCCACTTTGAGAATAATAGTTGAACAAAGTCTGGAATGGAATTCACCACTATACATCGGATTTGTGGACTACGAAAAGGCATTTGACAGTGTAGACAGAGAATCACTTTGGAAATTGTTGAGGCATTATGGAGTTCCCCTGAAGATCATTAATTTAATAAAGAAAACATATGAAGACATGACATGCAGAGTTCTTCACGAAGGACAGCTTACAGAACCGTTTGGGATAAGAACAGGAGTGCGACAGGGATGCCTCTTGTCTCCATTTCTTTTCTTGCTGGCAATAGATTGGGTTATGAGATCATCGGCAACACACAACAGAAATGGAATCCAGTGGACTCTGACTAAGCAGTTGGATGATCTGGATTTTGCTGATGACTTGGCTCTTCTGTCCCATAGCCGTAATCAGATGCAGGACAAATTGAAAACACTTGATGAGAGGTCACAGCAATTGGGTCTGAAAATACACAGGGAAAAGACAAAAATAATGCGAATAAATGCAGGTAATGATAACAGGGTTGAACTTGAAGAAACACCAATACAAGATGTAGAATCATACACATATCTTGGCAGTAATATAGACAAAGTTGGAGGGACAGACAGCGATATCAAAATAAGAATACAAAAGGCAAGAGGAGCTTTCATTGCATTGGGAAATATATGGAGATCAAGAGAAATAGGATCCAACACGAAAATAAGAATCTTCAACTCAAATGTGAAGTCAGTCCTATTGTATGGCTCAGAGACATGGAGAACAACAAAGACAACAACCAAAAAGCTACAGACTTTCATAAATGGGTGCTTGCGTAGAATAGAGGGATTAAAATGGTATGACAAGGTTACCAACGTGGAACTGATGACAAGAACTAGACAAGTGCCAGTGGAACAAGAAATGAGAAGAAGACGATGGCGATGGATAGGACACACACTGAGAAAACCTGTTGATAGCATTACAAGGCAGTCCTTGTTCTGGAACCCCCAGGGCAAGAGAGGCAGAGGAAGACCAAGAAGTACATGGAGAAGAGAGTTGGAAACAGAGGTGAAAATGATGAGGAGAACATGGAAAGAACTTGAGATGATGGCACGTGACAGGAGGACTTGGCATGTGTTTGTTGAAGGCCTATGCTCCTGTGGGAGTGGAGGGTTATGAATGAATGAATGAAATGTACCTATTCTGTATTGTAATATTGTATCTTTCACTCATTTCCTTATCCGATTTAAGTAAGGCTAAGTTTAACTTGATGTTGTTTGAAGCTCGCTTTATTTTCTTCAATTTTATTCTAAGTTTTCCTATAACTGGTACATGATCGCTGTTGCAGTCTGCTCCTGGCCTCGTTTTCACAGATTTCAAACTGTTTCTAAATCTCCTGCATATTAGTATGTAGTCAATCTGATTATGAACATTGTTCCCTGGACTTTTCCACATCCAAAGGTGTCTATTATGATGTTTAAACCAGGTGTTTCCTACTATCATATCATGCGTTCTTGCCCACTCTATCAGTCTGTCACCTCTCTCATTTCTTTCTCCCAGGCCATAACCACCAGCCACATCATCAACTTTTAATTTCCAACCTTTGCACTGAAGTCTCCAAGTATAACAGTTGTCTCATGAAATTTACACTGAGTCACTGCCTTATCAAGTTCATTGTAAAATGTGTCTATTTCTTCTTCTGTACTATCTGCTGTTGGGGCATATATCTGTATAAAATTGATATCAATTGGTCGGCCACTCAGTTTAACTAACAGGACTCGATCTGATACTGCCCATAATCCCTTTATTGTTCTTGCCCTTTCTGCATCAAATACGAGGGGCGTTCAGAAAGTAATGCACCACATCGTTTTTCTCAGCTAATAATGAAGATAGAAGCATGAAATTTTGCATACTTCAAATATGGCATGTGCCAATTGTGTGCACCAAATTGCACCGCAACCGGCCAAATAATACGGCTGCCCTAAACCGTTGAAATGGAGCATGTTAGCAACTTGCATTATAAACAGCGAATTGTGATAGAATTTCTCGTTGCAGAGAAGGAAACTGTTGTGAATATTCACAAGCGTCTATGTGATGTGTATGGAAGTTTTGCAGTCGACGGGAGCACAGTAAGTCGCTGGGTTCAGAGAATCAAAGAATCAGGAAGTGGAGATACGGAGCTGCTTGATCGGCCGTGCTGTAAACGTCCTGCCTCAGCTACCAACGCAGAAATGTTGAAATGCGCTGAGAGCATTATTCTTACTGATAGGCGAATCACTACTCAACAATTGGCCTTACAGCTGTCAGTCAGCATTGGTAGTGCAAATGCAGTTATAAAAACTCTCGGATTTTCTAATGTTTGCGCAAGATGGGTTCCTCGAAGTCTCACAAATGACCACCGATTGCAAAGGAAAGCAATTTCTTCTGAATTGTTGGAGCGTTTCAATGCTGATGGAGAGAACGTTTTGGCTAAGATCGTTACAGGTGACGAAACCTGGGCACATCATTTTGAACCTGAGACAAAAAGACAGTCAATGGAGTGGCATCATCCGTAATCACCAAGAAGAAAGAAATTCAAGACAATTCCTTCAGCTGGAAAGGTCATGATCACTGTCTTTTGGGACATTGAAGGTGTGATTCTTGTGGACGTTATGCCAAGAGGAGAGACAATCAATTTGCAAGCTTACATTAAGACATTGAAAAAACTCAATCAACGTTTTCGCAGAGTTCGGCCGCACAAGAATCCAGCAGACCTGCTTCTCCTTCACGACAATGCGCGCCCTCACACAAGTCTGGCAACACGGGAAGCAATCACCAAATTGGGTTGGACTGTACTAGCCCATCCACCCTACAGTCCCGATTTGGCACCCTCTGATTTTCATCTATTTGGTTCACTTAAAGATGCACTCTGTGGGACAAGGTTTGAAGATGATGGAGTGATTCATGCAGCGAAAAAATGGCTACATGATCAAGACAAAATCTGCTACGGGCTAGGAATACATGCACTTGTTTCGTGCTGGCATAAAGCCGTACAAGTTGATGGGGATTATGTTGAATAATACCGATGTTTACATGACATATCCTTGTATATTGTGTATAAATTTCATGCTTTTTGAATAAACAGCTCCTGAGAAAAACGATGTGGTGCATTACTTTCTGAAAGCCCCTCGTATTATGCCTACTCCTCTTTCATGTTTATTTCCTTACTTACTTACTTACTTAGTCGTTCCCCTTCTACCGTGAGGTGTAGAGGTTTGGAAGAGAGAATAAATTATTTTGTAATTGTCATAATACATTTCACCTGTTCCGGTATATCGCATTTCACATAGCCCTAATACATTTACATTCATTCTTTCCATTTCCATCTTGATGTCATCTAATTTTCCAGTCTGCATTAGTGTCCTGACATTTCAAGTTCCTATGTTTAAGTTATCTTTAATTCTAATTTTGCTAACAGTAGCTTGATGACGATCGGGTATCACCTGTAGCACATGATGCTCCCCCTACCGGACAAGGGGATTCCTCTGGAATCCCCCTTAACGTCGCTGTCTTTTACTAGGAAATTGTTTTGATGCATGATTGTACAAGGGATAATACGACGGTAGTTTCCCGTTGCTTGCCGTCGGTTTGTGTAAGGTTGTCTCCGCTAGCCTTTGACTAAAAAATCAAACCCACAAGGCAGTGGGGAAGTAAGAGGTTAAAGTGCCTCCATCTCGCTCGTTGTCATATCATAAAGCTTCAGAGGTGATTTGATACAGACAGCTGTCCCTCGCAACTGTCCCACCTTGCCCTCAGTGACAAACCACCTGTTTTGATTCACAGCTAACCTCTATATCTAGAGGCCATTCAACCATCCACCACCCGGTTGACACGCCTGGTAGGAAGACAGGTTCCTTCCCCAGACAAAGTTACCAGGTTTGAAACCTGGTAGTGTCATGCTCCTGTCTACTCAACTTTAAGGGGAGGAGCTACATTGAAAGGCTATTTTCGTTATTAATCACAGGATTTCAATGAAAATGCATATACTTAACCTACATCAATCACAGACTTAACCTACATCAATCATAGATACGCATAATGAAGATTTTGATGGTATTACATCATCGGTTGTCATGGAAACGGCCGCCATATTGGATTTTATTGTTCTATTTCAATTTCCTAAGGCTTTTTTATTTATTAATCTATCATTACCAAATTTAAACACAATGTTTATCATTATATTCTAAAACTTTTATCAGATTGGATTTTTAATATCATAAGTAGATTTTGAGATATATAATTTTAAAGTTTGTATCTATAAATAATCACCATTTTTTCAAAATTTTACATTATTTGCAATAAATCAAAATCTTGATAACATATCAAAAATTTGATCTGACAAAAGTTTTATTATACAATGGCAAGTATTTGTGCCAAATCTGATAATGATTTACAAAAAATGTGGAAGTAATAAGAACAGAAGTAGCTTAAAGCAAGGTTCTGAGTAAATCTAGATTTTCTTCTTAGGAACAGCATCATTTCTAAAGAAAATACTATTTACAAAATCAAAATATACCTACTTAGAATGTGTTCTGACAAATAATTTTCACAGATTTAGATTCAGGGAAATATAAATTATACGAGTATAGACTAATCCCAATTTTCATGTTTCTGCTGTTTTGACTGAAAATTGCCTCCCGCTCCTCCCCTTAAATGGCTACCTGACTCTGCTCTTGAGTAATGGATGGCAAAGGCAGTGAGGAAGAGTCTGCAATATGACTACCTTTACATTTCACCTAGTTTACAGAAGCAGTTGAGGAAATTATGAGAAGATCATACTTCATGTTCTTCCTTTGTTTCTTCATTCTTGAGGAGAATAGTGCCACCATAGGGATTGGACCCCCTTGTAGAAAAACTGACAAAACAGTTTTCTTGCTGCGGTGGTTTCTGTAGCAATCTGTTTTACATAATGAGGATGCCTGCCTTCCTACAGAATCATTACCTGTTCACCTCTTAATAACATCCCTGCAGGACCAGTGGCTCTATCCATTGTCTCATAAACGACTCCTGTGAATCATATATAGAACAGTTCCAACTACGAAATGAGAAATATGAATCTGATGCCTTTTCTGACCACCAACAAAATTACAATCTTGTTTGAAAAGTTATTACAGGGGTCACACAGTTCAGATCCTCATATTCTAGAACATTATCACACTAAATCACTAGACAATAAAGCGGTCACCCAATAAAACCTTTACAATAATATTCCTTTACAATAAGATCTTTGTTTTTAAACAAAGTATCCTGTTCAACCCTTGATGGGTTATAATTAGGATATATAGAGTAATAAATTCAAGACAACATAGTAACTTCTTCCCCCCTCCACTCAGTCCTAATAGAGCAAATCAAAATTAAAATTGTGTATGTGTGTGTGACCTCCCCTTAACAAGAAACAAAGAAAATAAAAAACAATGGAAAAAAACCAAAGAAAGTAAAGTCTCTCATAACTGCACTGTGGTTATTGTTATTGTTAATCAGAATTGACGTATATGCACTCCGGGCAAACCCATAGGTGCTCAGTCTCCCTCAGCAAATGTCGAAGGGTGTGAATGCTAATTGTTCCTGTTGCGCACTGGTTATATACATGCCGGATGTGTCCTCTCAAACGTCCATCCCTGCTGGTCTTACGTTTGATGCCAAATTCCAGCAGTCTTAGCCTTGATGATTCATCGATTGCAGTGTCATTCTCTAATAGGCGATCATGAACTGACCTCAGTATTTCTCTCTTATCCATTCCAACGCTCTTGAAGCTAGTCTGTCAGCTCTTTCATTGCCGCGCCCCCTGCATGACCTGGACAGTAGATCCATATCAGTTCTTGAAGATTCAATGCTTCTATAGAGGTTTTCCATTCATGTCGGAGCCATCCATTTTGGACCTCTCAAGTTTTCTTTCAAACAAAAATCATCACAGGAGCTATGGAGATCATGCTCTGCCGACGATACCTTTGCCATGTTGTTACTTACTTAGTCATTCCCCTTTTATTGTGAGGTGTAAAGGTTTGGAAGAGAGAGCGCCAGACTATCCTACAGGTCTTACTCCTGGCCTGGTTCCATTCTAGTCCTCGGTCCTTCAAAGATTGTCTAATGTTGTCCTCCCAACAGACTCTAGGTCGTCCTGGAGGTCTGGATCCCTGGCTCTTAGTTTCCCATGCTTGTTGTGGTAGCTGATCTTCTCCCATTCTGCAGACATGCCCAAACCATCTTAGCTGGGACTTTTCTACTTGGGTCTGCAGGGTGTGGGATTTTAGGCCTTGACATATCGTCTGGTTGCGCCATGTTGTTAACAAGGTGAAAAGTGGTGAGAAAGCCCAGGGATATCCAGAATTACACCAAATCCACAAATTATCTGCCATCATTCATATGAGCACCCCATCAGACTACCCCTTATCTTCACACCATCATTGATCCTTATATATTAATTCTACACCAAGAGAAAATCTTCATATGCAAACACTTGAAAAAAGAAACAAATGTAAACTACAATTTGGACTGCTTCTATAACAATTGAGGCTCTTGAGATGTGGATACGTAGAAGAATGGGAACGAAGACCATAATAGAATGAAAGGTAATATCGGAATGAGTTCGCCGAACGCTCAGCAGTGAATATGTGTATAATATGTGTATTTTCGTACCATTCAGAGTTAAGGTTAGGGTTAATCCTAACTCTAATGGTACGAAAATACACATATTATACACAAATTCAATGCTGAGCGTTCAGCGAACTTCATTCCGATTTTACCGAATGAAGAGTTGAAGACAAATGTGAAGGAAGAATTCAACGTTATAAGTGGGGAAATAACATCAACAGAAAAGAGTCGATCAGAGCGCTCCATCAACACAAGAGAAAATGGTGGAGATCCACTACGGCCGACCTTTGATGTGGGGATGGCAGCTGATGATGATATAATAACTATTTCTAAAGCGGACTTTGATTTGATTAGCGAAATGAAAACAGCCATCTATTTTGCCGGTGAGGCTCGAGCACTTTTGCTTCAATTCATGCTCAGTGACAGGGACTAGATGTAAAAAAATCTGTAGGCTAATGCATAACTAATGTTCAGATGCTCAAAGACGCTAGTTTAATAATAGAATATATGATTGCAAAACTTTACATCATGGAAAAGCACCCTCGAAAAATAAATCACCGAAACGATTAGGAGTGTAGGCCTACATACTTTGGAACTTGACTTAAATATTAGAGGACACAAAGTGGTCACTGGAGCTCTCCGAATCAACGTCGATGCCATCTTGAGTCTACCGCTCCGACGAAATGAGATATATTTAATTATTCGCTCAGTTTTTCAATAATAATTTCAGCGCCATGATATTAAATTTACGATGCAACCATATGCACTGCTGGTAAACTCAACATCAATTTTGCACCAGTGTAAACAAAAACTTGACCCTTCATGCAGTCGACTTTTGGCTGCTGTGATTGCCACGGCCACCGTGCTAATTGTTAAGAACAGGTTATTTACACGCATTCAAACGTATCGGAGTAATTTGACACGTTCACAAAACAACCAAGACATTGTAGCCAAAATGCCTTTATCAGCAAACAAGTGTGCATAAATCGCACAAATTACACTTTTTTCCCTTTTTTACAAGAATAAATATCTCACTCAACCCTTGATGGGTTATAATTAGGATATGTAGTGTAGTTAATTCAAGATAATAATTTTGATTTTCGATATCAGAATATTGTACCACCTACCCACTCCATGAGTAGGCCTATATCAAAAATGTAAATTGTGTGAATGAATGTGTGTTCTCCCCTTTCCAAAATAAACCCAACAAAAACAAAACAACAACAACAATAAAAACACACAAAAACACAGTCTCTCACAACTGCCATGTTGTTAACAAGGCGGAGAATGGTGGGAAAGCCCGGGGTGTCTGGGATGACACCCCATCCACCAGTCATGTACTATCATCAACAAGCATGATGACACCCCCTCCAGAGTCCCACCCTCCCACCATACCATCACTGATCCTTATATATCCTTCTTCATCTTCATTTTGAGTCGACTATAGTGTTTTTATACCCTGTTCAACCTGGAAATTGATGTTCTGGTTATATACTGTTTTACTGTATTGTGCAATGCTCGTGGGGAGGAGGTTGATAATGAGAAATATCTCGTTCAACCTCTGATGGGTTATAATTAGAAATATATTGTTTTCAATGCCAGATAATACAAATATCTAAACATCTGTTCTAGATGTTCAAGGCTCTAACAAGAAAATGTCAGATATCTAGGGAATTGAAAAGTCCCAGCAATAAGAAACTTCTCAGACTACAGCTGGGAAAAGGCTATTTCAGAATAGAAGAACCTTACTGTGCAGGATGTCTTCAAGACAATAATATAGAGCATTTCTTGTTAACACGTAAGAAGTATGAACAAATGAGAATCCCGATATTAAATTATTTGCAGGCATCAAATTTACCAATAAATATAGAAGAGGTGTTAAGAATAGACAGACCTAGGGAACTGCATAATATAGTCAAACAGTATTTAACAAGAACAAAAGTTAATATATAGTAATTGGGGAGGTGAAGGTCTGATGCTGCTCTTACAATACATATGACTTTTGACAGGTGAAAGTCAATTAAATATCTATTAAAGTCAATTATATAACTGAAAACACCAGGCCTTTACACTCCTCCCCCTTAATATTATTTGTTTGATGTTTTTGTTCAGTTTTGTTAGGTTTTATCTTGTTTTTGTTTGTTTCCCTATGTCCCAGTCTTGACATATGGATGCGAGTCGTGGGCAATGACTACAACCCACAAAAGCCAGATCCAAACCTCAGAAATGAGGTATCTGAGGAAAGTGGTTGAAGTAACAAGAAGAGACATGGTCGGCAACCAGACGATCCGTCAAGGCCTGAAATCCCATCCGCTGCAGACCCAAATAGAACAGTCCCAACTAAGATGGTTTGGCCATGTCTGCAGAATGGGAGAAGATCGGCTACCACGACAAGCATGGGAAACAAAGAGCCAGGGATCCAGACCTCCAGGACGACCCAGAGTCCGCTGGGAGGACAACATTAGACAATCTTTGAAGGACCGAGGACTAGAATGGAACCAGGCCAGGAAGAAGACAGCTGATAGAATGGTCTGGCGCTCTCTCTTCCAAACCTCTACACCTCACGGTAGAAGGGGAACGACTAAGTAAGTAAGTAAGTTTGTTTGTTTCGGTTTTGTTTTTTAAACATACAAGCATAATTGGTAATTGTGATTTGCCCTATGTACAATGATTTGACAAGTGTGATGCCACTTTCCCATATTGGCAGATGTTCATATTATTTGGAATTTAAAACAATATATATCCAACAACAATATATCCTAATTATATATATATATATATATATATATATATATATATATATATATATATATATATATATATATATATATATATATATATATATATATATATATATATATATATATATATATATATATATATATATACGTTTCCATGCTGATACTTTGTTTTCCCGACTAGAGTTACTTGCCCTTTTGGGAACTCTTCTGCTTACCTACTTCTTCCTACTTCCTGTTTCTAAGATGGTCGATTAAATATGTCGTTATGTATTCAGTGTGTTCGCCTTCGTGATTATGCTTCGTGATGTGAGAATATATGACAGCCAGCCACGTCTCATTATAATTAACAATATTTACTACACACGACAGTAAATATCAACATGGTGGCAGCGGTGTTTATTTCTACAGAATTCGAACTATTCTGCTGAAGATCTTGTAACACGTGTGCTGACTCATAGACTGGTAGGTTATTGCTTGCATACCATTATTAGACATTTCGTCATGGCAGAACGGCCCTTATTTCGGTTACCACTCTGCCTAGACATAAATAACGTCGAACCAGACACATTTCGTAAATGGAGACGACAGTTAGAACTATACATGCATGCATCAGAGGTGGCGTCTAAACCTGATTCTGTTCGGGCGGCCATTATTCTACACTGTGCTGGACCTCAAGCTGTTGAAGTTTTTGATCAACTGGCAGAGGAAGGAGACCACTCTAATCCTACTAAAATTCTCGATTTGCTCCAGAACCATTGTAGCTCACGAAGCAATGAAGTATTACATACGTTCAGATTCTGGAACACACCTCTTCGAGATCCTTTTAATTCTTTTTTGACTGAGCTGAGAACTAAGGCAGATTTGTGCAACTTTAAAGACAAGGATCGTATGATAAAAGACAAAATTGTCTTTACTGTCAACAAAAGGTTACAAGAGAAGCTCTTGAGAGAAGCTGACCTCGATCTAAAGAAAGCCATTCACATATGCAGAGTCTTCGAGCAAACTGGAAACGACATAAGAGAGATGAGTAATACAGTACAACCTTCTGAAGCAAGGGTTGAAAAGGTACAGAAAAAATCACTCAACCATAAACCTCCCAAGAGAGACACTGGGCATGCTGCTGGTAAAGCCTGTCAAAGTAACACTGACAGTGGGTACTTTGAACCTAGAAAGGAGTGTCATTACTGCGGACAGAAACATCTATTAATTAAGAAAAAGTGTCCTGCATGGGGGAAGTTTTGTTCAAATTGTGGGGGAAGAAACCATTTCAAAGTTAAATGCAAGAAAGTTCATACTGTTCACACAGAGTCAGTGGAAGATTCTGAAGTTTTTCTTTATTGTGTGAAATCTAGCAAAGCTTGTGCATCTGCACAACTCATTGTCAATGGAAAAATTTCAGTTAGACACAGCAGCTGATGTGAATACAATCTGTCAACGCTTTGTGATGCAAGAACAACTGTTACCCACTAAACAGAGGCTTGTTATGTGGAATGGTACTAAAATGACTCCACTGGGAGAAGTTATATTAACTGCTGAGAATCCTAAGACTGGGACAAAACACAATATAAGGTTTACTGTTGTGAAAAATAGATTCACATGTTTGCTGGGCAACAACACACTGCAGGATCTACAGTTTGTGACAGTCAACACAAACAAATTTATTGCTAAGGTGGCTACTGACAGTTCAGATAATGATCATAACTCTGATAACCATCTAGGTGTCCTGGGTGAAGCTGTGTTGCATATTGATCCTAATATTCGTCCAAAGGCACCGCCGTGCAGAAAAATACCATTTTCACTTAAGAGCAAGGTAAAGTCAGAGCTTCAAAATCTAATAAACAGAGGTATATTAATACCAGTAGAGGAACCGACTGAATGGGTTAACCAAATGGCTGTTGTTGAAAAGTCTGATGGTTCTTTAAGAATATGCATTGATCCTAGACCCCTGAATGAGGCTTTGCAGAGGGAGCATTACAGATTACCAACTTTGGATGATGTATTGCCTGAACTCAATAATGCCAAGATTTTCACAAAGCTGGATATCAAGGAAGCATTCTGGCATATCAAAATTGATGAGAAGTCTAGTAAACTTACAACAATGATCACACCTTATGGTAGGTTCAGATGGTCTAGATTACCATTTGGCTTGAATGTAAGCAATGAAATTTTCCAGAGGCACCTAGCACAAGCTCTTGAAGGTCTTCGTGGTTGCATCAATGTTGCTGATGACATAGTTATTGCAGGTTGTGGATCAAACAGACAGCAAGCAATTAAGGACCATGATCTGAAGCTCAAAGCACTGAAACATAGGTGTAAAGAGAAAGGCATTAAACTGAATGACGCTAAAGCTCAAGAGAAGAAAGAAAAAATTACCTTCATGGGTCACCTTATTACTGCTCGAGGTGTTGAACCAGACAAGAAAAAGGTTGAGACAATACTAAACATGCCCGTTCCCAAGGACTGTCATGAGGTTCGCAGATTTTGCGGCATGATACAGTATCTAGCAAAGTTTCTTAACAATCTTTCAGAAGTTCTTCATCCAATAAGAGAACTTACACGTAAGGATACCCCCTTTATCTGGTCTGCTGAATGTGAACAAGCTTTCAAGAGTGTCAAGAAACTGATTACTTCTACTCCAGTACTCGCATACTATGATCCTGATGAATCTTTGTGTATTCAAGTTGATAGTAGCAGCTATGGACTTGGGGCTGTCCTACAAAATGGTCAGCCAATAGAGTTTGCTTCTAGAGCTCTAACTGAAACAGAACAACGCTCGGCTCAAATTGAGAAGGAGCTCTTAGCTGTTGTATACGGTTTGGAACGCTTTGACCAGTACACTTATGGAAGGAAAGTTACAGTCATCAACGACCATAAACCTTTGGCAGCCATCGTGAAGAAACCTCTGAGTCAAATTCCTCGAAGACTGCAGAATTTATTGATGCGCAGCCATTGTAGTGATTTCTAAATACAATATCTAAATTAATATATAACAATATAGGGCATAAAGGCAAAGATAAGAAAGTACAAAAGAATTTTCAGCTAGAAAGGTTGGTATTGTCTACGCCTTCAGATTATTATTTGCAAACGAATAGCCGAACAAAACGGTACCCAATTTTTCAAATTCGTCCTTGACATAAACACCCACTTTTTCTAGTTCTAAGAAAATATTTGCCTAAAATGCATTGTGGAACGAGGAGGGGCAAGGAAAGATGAAATGCTAATTCGTTTCGCATTGATTTTAAACTAAAAGCCAACACTAGCACATTGGCAAGCCTTGCCTTAGGGGTTTCCCCAAATACAATGAAAAAAGTTAGAATTGTGGACACCTCGGTCATGTAAACATGTTAAGCTCTTATTATGAATGACCTAAGCTCTCGTAATTATCTCGTAAGTACATGAGCAAAGAATTGAACAGGAGGTAGTTAAAATCAACAACTAACATGGAAAAAATTATAGATATTTGAACTAAGCCACATGGCCCCTTAAAAATTGTATATTCGCGTACCTGAAGACTTGCTGACCAAGAATATGTTATTAGTTATATAAATAGTCCCTTAACTAATTAAATATTCATAAAACAATACATAGAGATCAGAGATACTGTCAGGTCAAGTCATATCTGCTTAGATTGGATCGCATATTTTTTGGGAAAAAGTAGGTGACAGATAGGCTTACATAGTACAGCGAATTCCATTGGGTGGCATTTGAAGTGAGACTAAATATTATTGGCTGACCTTTGAATAAACATAAATAACCTAGAAACGTAGGAAAAGTTTGAATGATATTTTGAAAAGACTGTTTACCCTTGTAAAATTAATAGCGATTGGCTAACTGAATCGATATTGTCAGAATAAGCGTTAAGGGGACGCCATTTTCTAAGAAAATTTTCAACAGTGATTGATGAGAGCAGGCTGTACTTTTAAATACATTTCTGGACAGCCTGGGCAATAAAACAGATCGAAACTGTGTCAGTCATCTTCTCTGTGTGTATTTCATTGAACATTGTGTTAAGCTTGACATTTATTAACCTGTATTTTATATAAAAATTGAATGTGAAATAATAAAATATGTATGGACATGAGTGGGTCTATAGCGAACATGAGGCAAAGCCTAAAGATTGATCCACCATGTGATAGTCTGTCAGAGAGGTGTAAAACTACAAGAATAGGTATGATGGTCATAAAGGAGCATAACACCTATCCTATTATATGGAAGAGATTACAGCTGGAATTGCAGTGGCGTTGTAACTAGTAGGGAAAGGAATACTGGTGTACATTGTCACATCAAAAGAAAATGGTGGCATCGGTTTGTATAAGGATATGATCCTTTTGTTTGTTTGTAATGTACATGTCCTTAACTGTGGACTATTAGTGTATGCTAGATATTACGAAGGATGCATACCTTCACATTTCAGAGGTCCTGGGTACTGACGTTAATGTGGTACCAAACGCTTGAAAACTGATTGAGTCAGGACTCTGCCTGTTTACTGAGAGCTCATGCTAGTGGCCATTGTCTATCAAACAGGGAACAGATTGTCAAGCGAGCAGAGGAAAGGTTCAACATATATTATACGGCCAAGATAAGTTCTTGTTCGGCACCTGAGAGCTCAACTACAGAAATTTAAAAGAATGATCTTAGGACAATGAAAAACTGGGACAAATATTTAATAGTTCCACAAGTGACACAATAGAAACAAACATTTCCAAAAGGACATGATTTAAAACAACAAACTAGTAGTATCACCAGTATTACCTTAAAGTAGGAGAACACTACATAAATATATTCGATTAATAATTTTATATATGGACAGAAAATCTATTGTGCTATTTGACTGATGTAATTGATTATTGTGATTTCACTTTTAAATTGTCTGTCCTGATTACAAATAAACTTGAATCAGGATAATAAAACTGTAAAAAATCTTATTTACACAAAATTCAACCACAGTCTTAAATAAGATAGTCTTTTAGAGTGTCGTTTGTATGTTATTGTGGTAGTACTGTGTGCTGTTGTGAATAATAAACTATTTGTTTGTATGTTTGTTGATTATTGTGCAATCACACTCTACATTCATAACCCTAGACACAACACGAAGTCATTTAATATACTAATATAAATACATTTTGAATGAGATAAAGGGGGTGGTAGCGGAAAGGCACCCTGAAAAGTTCACAATACTATTGAGTAAATTCAGGGACCTTCATAGCTAATCTCATTTATTATAATAATAATACTTAACAACAATTAATAACATCAAATCCACCACAGCCATCGATATGACTTTGAATTTCAATGGGTACAAGGTTCCGATCTTCTTATAGCCGACACACTGTCCAGAGTTAGTATTCATAATGTCACATTGGATTCCTTAGCTGATAGAGAGAGCAATGCAGGAGCTGATGCACCTGTTAGATTACCTGAAATACCAGATGTGATGATGGAAAAGATTAAAGCTGAAACTCTCAAAGACAGCGTGCTCCAGAGGTTGAAGTCGACCATTTTGGATGGGTGGCCTACGAAAAAGTCTGATGTACCAGCTGAGCTTATGCCTTATTTTGACATTCGTGATACTCTGACAACAGAACAAGGCATAATACTTAAAGGAGAGCGTATTCTTATCCCAAAAGCACTGAGGCCTGAAATCAAGCAGAAGCTACACGCTGCTCATCTTGCATTTGACAGCATGATGCGCCGGGCCAGAAGTTGTCTGTTTTGGATCGGCATGACGGCTGAGATTCGACAGATAGCTGACAGTTGTCCAGAATGTCAAGAAACTAAGGCAAGGAATACTAAAGAACCTTTAAACCAACACTCAAGAGGTTTATCACCCTGGGAGAAAGTTGGCACTGACATCTTGATTATAGAAGGCCGATATTATTTAGTCCTGATTGACTACTTCTCCAACTTCATTGAAGTAGACTTTCTACCTACAATGACAGCACAGTTAGTCATCAGAAAATTGAAGTCTCATTTTGCTCGTTATGGTGTCCCTAAAGTTATTGTATTTGACCAAGGTACTCAGTTTACGTCTGCACAGTTCAGATCATTTACTGCTAGATGGGGAATACTTCATGTTAAATCAGCACCAGGTCACCATAAAGCCAATGGATTAGCTGAATCTGCTGTGAAACTCATCAAGGGTATGATGAGAAAGACTGTTCAAAATAATACAGATGCGTATAAGGCACTACTTGAACTTCGTAATACGCCGAGACAAGGGTTTGATCAAAGTCCAGCAGAAATACTGTTCAACAGGAAACTGCGTACACTGATACCTTCTGCAGTGAAACCCGTTGCATCTCACAGTAGAGTTATTGAAAGTAGAGGCAAGAGAGACAGATCAGTGAAGAAGTATTATGATAAAACTGCTCATGATCTGCCCAAGTTGTCTCACCAGCCAGTCTACTATCAAGACCCTGAACAACCAAACTGGCAACCTGGAAGGATTGATAAGAGGCTCTCTGAAAGATCTTATCTCGTTGAAGGGGAGAATGGAGGTCAATATGTCAGAAACAGAATTCATCTAAGACCTAAAACAACACCTTTCACACCTGATCCCGAGGACCTGGAAATTGATGTCTCCTCTCCAGTTCTACCCGAGCAACAGGTTGTTTTGCCAGACATGGAGAACACTAGTGAAGTGAACATCTCCAATCCTCCAGAAGTTGATCCTTCAACTCCAACTACTTCTAGTCCTGGGAAAGCTGGCAAAGAACAGGAACATTCTCTCCTACCATTTTGCTCTAAGAGACCTCAAAGAGATCGCAAGAAACCCTCTTGGATGAATGACTTTGTTCACTCATAAAGAAGGGGAGATGTTGATGTATATACGTTTCCATGCTGATACTTTGTTTTCCCGACTAGAGTTACTTGCCCTTATGGGAACTCTTCTGCTTACCTACTTCTTCCTACTTCCTGTTTCTAAGATGGTCGATTAATTATGTCGTTATGTATTCAGTGTGTTCGCCTTCGTGATTATGCTTCATGATGTGAGAATATATGACAGCCAGCCACGTCTCATTATAATTAACAATATTTACTACACACGACAGTAAATATCAACAATATATATATATATATATATATATATATATATATATATATATATATATATATATATATATTTATATATATATATATATATATATATATATATATATATATATATAATTTTTCCTAATTATAACCTATCAGAGGTTGAACGATATATTTTTCATCATTAATTTTTTTTAAAAACCTGTTCTACAGTCATGGATGAATCGCATACCCACAAATAATCTAATATTGGTTTCCTGTGTTGTTCATACTTCCTACAAATTACGAATCTGGTCGATAGATAAAAGTGACAATACAAGAAGGATTGGACAGCAGGAGTAATAATGAACCACAGAAAATTGAATAGTAGAGAAAAAGGTTTAGAATTATAAGGGGGAAGGTGGCTCAAAAATGTATCGTGAGCAGCAGCTACATAAATATATTTTAACAGCCATATTACCTAATGTACTGTCAATTCAGAAACTTGGCATACAACAAAACTAAATATAGCCCAGCTGCAGCAGTCTGAGTACGGAACACTTAGAATGGGAATGAATTTAACAAATACAGTATAATAATACTAATGAAAGAAGGATAAAAACAGGTAAAGAAATACGCCAGCTAAACTTATAACAACAGTTGTCAGCAATGTGATATTTAAGTTGAGATGGTTGTGATATACAAACTGAATCAAGGCTAACAGAGAGGCACAAACGATGTACAGTAGTCCTATACATAACACATTTCAGGCACAAGATCCAAGGTGCAGCCAAGAAAAACAAATTGGGAAACCCGAGGCCTTTAGTAAATAATTAACCGAAATAGGGAAATGGCAGATACTAGAAAGAAAGAAAATGAAAGAAAGTGGACGCTAGATAACAGTAAAATAACAGAAGTTATATTCGCTCCGGGCATTCGAACTTGGAATAATCCGAATGGCGTCATCACCTCACTGCACAAGTGAAACGTGAAGGATACACCAACAGTTAAGCAAACAGCCCCCCCCCCCCCCCCCCCCCCGCCCCCGCCCTTCTCCCATCCCACACAGTCACAAAATGTGCATCAGCGGAGGTAGGCGCTCTCGGGACACTACAAGCAGATTTGGAGTATAAGACCCAGAATGACCTCGATAGTTTGTAGACTTCCGTAGATTTCCTGTATCTTAAAATGGCACCCTCTCGTCCCTCCATTCAGTCCAAATAGGGTAAATCAAAAAGTGCCAAACTGTTTGAATGTTCGTGTGTGTAAGTAGACGTCTGAGAGTGTACGAAGAAGAAGTATATTATGCACGGGCAACACAGAAATAGACATGACAAGAGCTGAAATTAATAAACACATAGAAAGACCATCAGCGATATAGAGCAGAGGTCGGCAACCGGTCTTCGCGATGAATCGGTAGATCGCATGGGATCATCTGGTAGATCTATATAAGACGGAGGGGGAAACAAGAAAAAAAATTCTTCTTCTTCTTCTTCATACACTCTCAGACGTCCACTTGAATGTTCTCAAAGAAAGCAGTAGTCAGTTTGAGGCTATTTGAATCCCCGTAAAGCTTTTCCACGAAAGGAGCTGGCGTCGGCCATATGCACTTTCTCTGTACCACATATAAGGGGCAACTTTGAAGCAGATGTTCAGCAGTCATTTTATCAGTGCCACACTTACACTGATCGGTAGTTCCTATCATTAGCTTGTTGAATAGATGGTATCTCAATCTGTTGTGGCCAGTGCGGAGTCTGAAGATTACCACTTGTTCTCTTCTGTGGTTCTCCCCCCCCCCCCCCCCCCCCCCCCCCCTGTTTATGTGTTTTAATTTTCTACTTTTCTCAAAACCTTGCACATTGAAAATGCATCGTCTATTTCTTGTTGAAAACTTTACGAGGAAGAATAGTTGAGCAGAGGCAGGTGCAATCAGATCAACATCGAGGGGTGCTCTAGAGGTGGCCTTAGGAGTCCTTCCTTTGGAACTTCGGAGAAAGGAACTAAGACTAAATTACATGTCTAAAATTATGTTGGACAAGACTCATCCGGCTTTTACAGCATTTACTAGGTATCAATTAACAACAAACCAGAACAGGTTCCTGAATACCTGTAGATGCCTGACAGGTTGAAAATGCATAGAGGAACTAGTACGCTTGGATGCCCTAAATGCATCAATTAATAACAGTAGTATATACAAGCCGGGGGTACCACCCTGGGAGCTCAAGAAACCATATACAGACTACCATCGGGCAGGCATAGTTAATTAAGCAACTGATATGGAAACTATCAAAAACAAAGCTATGAAATGTATTCAACAAATATCAAAAGACAGTATTACAGTGTACACAGGAGAAGTGTCACGAAGTGGCTTTACGTTAGAGTCTGTATGAGTACAGAGACAAGACACTAGTTATGAGAAAGTCTGAGAAGATAGATTTAGATAAGAATGACAGTGAATGTGGAAAGATGAGACTTATAGCTTCGAGGGTGAGAACCGAGATTGACTCTCCCTCGCCACTTGTGACTTATGTAAGAGCTACTGTCCCACCACCTCTGACTACCAGAAAGGACATAAGGTTTCACTAAAGTCCACAGACACACTATACAGACAAGTATATAAGTACAGTATAGTTAAAGATAAACTGATCCAGTGTACATTTTATAGTTTATTAAACACCAAAATCAATAATACAGCAAAATAAATAACGTGCGAGGTCACACAAACCTGGGGAAAAAGAAAACAAATTACGTGGAAAAAAGAGACAATGTAAAATTACTTCACACGCTCTCGGTCACTCCTGCCCAACCCAATCTAAGACTAAAGAATTATACTTAGCGGGGGTCTCAACTTAAGAGCCGCCTCTCCTATTATTATTAAATTTAACACACTGTCCCGCTGCAGACGTATAACTAAATGTCTACACAGTCTTAAATGCACTCTAGGATGTCCTACACAGCTAACAACAGTGCCACAAGCACTGATCCACTAACGGACTTTCCGGCTCTTACTCAGAGGCTGTCCTCTAATCTTTCTATCTGACTCTCGAACTTCTCTCTCTCCTCTGCTTCGGTTCAGTGTCTCTCTGAAACTACCGTCTTCTGCTGAGTGGCGTCTCTGTCACGCCCTTCCTCCCGTTGGCCTTCGGAAAGGAAATTTTTTCCCTCTCTCCTTTCCTGACTACTGATGCTGAGGCATTGGTATCAATAACGATGTACTTGACTCGGGATGTAGACGCTTCACTGCTGATGACAATTCTTTCCACTGCCCAGTTAACCCTCTTCGGGTTTAGGGCGTAATGCTTTATTGTGGCAGTATTCTAAACACCAGGCAACGTAATCTGTTTGGTGTTTCTTAACGAGCTAAGAGCTCCTGAATTTGGGGACCGGTTCCCGCTGAGGTATGGGTCCTCACTGCAAGAGACCGTCTCCTTTCTTTCACTGGTACAGACGTACTGGGCCCGGTACTAACGCGTCCCCAGTTCTCTTCACCTATGACGACGTCTCGAGCCTTCTACTCCTGAGAAGGCAAAATACCGTGGTAGGTTTTAGGGCAGTCTACAGCCTCCACTGTGTGCCGCGAAAATGCCAATACAGAATTTCTCTAGCTGAGCAGACGATGCGGCGTTATTCACGGCAGAAAATTTCTTGACTTAGACGCTGTTATTTATAATAAAAATAGCTGATGCAATAACCTACGCGGTGAGTCATCGCGTCGCGTCTATCTATCTGAAACCGCCTTCGGCCGACCTTATGATCTATTATATTTCTGCACATAAATTAAATCGAAACACCCAATCGTATCCTACACTAACCTATACCTCGTGTTTACTAAGCAAAACGCGCAAAATTATTTTCGGCTCACGCGCAGAAATAATACGTAACATTAAGTAATCTTCTGACCTGCTGTCCACCGGAATAATATCATTGGTTCTGCGTACCTGGGTCGTGTTTTCCCCTATCCCTACCATTAAAAAGAGGTAGGTGAAAGTGGTCCAATTTTATCCTAACATCCAAGAAAAAATTAACCCAGAATTAGTAAATAGGAACGCGAACTCCTAATAATAATTTAAAGAACCCAAAAAAATTTGAAGGGGGAAAAAAATGGGGCGAGTTGAAAATAAAAAATACAGTAACTCCTCACAAGAAGATTACAAGTTGGGGATAGGAATTTATGTTCCCATGTGGCAAATGGTGAAAGGATATACAGTATATACTACTGGACAAAAGTTAAGGGCCGCCATTCAGTTTAGACAAGATTTATATAATTCTTCCTGAGCAGGGTCGATTTTCCAAATGTCCGGTAGCTTGAAATCTCTCAAGAAGTCTCTGAATGGTAGAGTGGGACACTGCTAAACGTCTTGCAACATGACGATCAGATTGACCATCCTGAATCCATGCCATGGCTCGACCACGGTCTACAGTGCTGAGACTTTTCCTTGGTGGCATGGCTAATGCAGTGATCATTTCGACCACTTGTCATACTGATTTATTGCATACCAACGGTGAACACTCTTTACCGATGATCATTTTCCACGTGCATTCAAATTCAACTCACTTTTTCACCTTTTGAACTAGTGGGGCGTGTTGCAAAAACCACGAGTTTTTGCAGCAACTATGGCAATTTTCACGTGCGGGTTAAAGTGACCCAGTTTTTTTACATTTAAAAAAAATTAACTTAGTGCACATAGAAATGTATACATATTTCTCTGAGCTCAGTTTTAATGACATTTTCACTTGTCTTTACAGTTTGCCAATCAATTATATAAACCTTGTCTAAACTGAATGGCGGCCCTTAACTTTCGTCCAGTAGTATAGTATAACAGATCATACATCTATTTTCATAGCAGAGATGGTTGCAATTCTGAAAGCTCTAGAAATCTTCTCTAACAACACTCCTCATAAATTGGCAATATTAACAGATTCACCTTCAGCTATTCATGCTAAGAAACTTACGAGAATGCAGTAGACCAGATACAGCAGAAGAGATATTACTGGCAAATACTTACCTACACTGCAGAGGATGTTCCGTTCTAATAACTTAGATACCTTCACATGTTGGCATAGAAGGAAATGAAAAGGCGGATAAATAAGCTAAGAAAAGTATAATTAATAGAAACCAAATAAATGTGGGGATGAATAAAATAGGGATCAAATGCTTAATCAATCGAATAATAACTGACGAATGGACATAATAGTTGTTGTTGTTTAACTAGGGCTGTTGAGCTTCTTGCTCTTTTGCAGCCAATACCAAGTTGGACTCCTTGGTATTATCTACACTGTAGTTCTAGGCTTTTCCTGTGGCATTTCTACCATTCCAAAATGTGCTGAGATAAAGTCATAAGCTCTGTGGTGATGTGGGATGTTATAAATATTTATAGGGGACTTAGTGTACTGACTGAGATCAGCTGTGAAGGTATCTATATCTATTAAGAGTAGTGTATTATAGATAACCTTACTTGCTACCACATATCTCTTTATCTCAGTCAGAATTATTCTGGAATAGTGTGATGCTACGTTATGTGTCTAGGGTATGTGTATGAAGACGTGTAAGTCACAACAACAGACAGATAAACAATTTAATGTAATCCACTACTCTTGACAACACTGTGACACTCACATACATATAACACTCTATGAGAATATCTTAAAGGAGGCACTGATAACTTTCAAATAACAATATGTATTCATTACTGGCATGAATGAATATGTGTCCTGATTCAACTACAAGGGAATCAGGAATCACAATCAATTTAAATTACAAGTTATGTACAGAATGTATTTAATATGAATATTGTAGTGACATATATTATTACAAATGTTCTATGTGTGTCAGTTGTGTAGTAGTAAAATGAGGTAATACTGGTTTTGTTTTGTTCAAGCTCTGTTGGTATTTGTCATCATGACTTCAATAGTTTGTCTTTAGGGACCAGTATTGGAGATGTTCACAGTTCCTGATTTTAAGACAAGTAAATTCCCCTCTTAATGTTAATTTTATAAAGTCAGTTCAATATGAGGGGACATAATGTTGAGCTCAGCTGGCCAAGTTAGCTTATCTGGCGTGATGGCGGCAGGAAAGGACTCCTCTGCTCGAATTCTCCTCTGGGCTCTGGAGACACCTCACTGATAGCCAAAAGGACCAAGGAGTATGCTGTCCGACACTGGATTCAGCAAAGCTCTGACTAGGTGCTGCTCAGTACCATCAAGACCACTGTCCCTGAAATCAAGAAGGATGTACCTTCTACTTCATAACTAATTTATATTTTCTTTTTACACTGATCACAATACATCACAAACATTGCGTTCAGAGCGTTAGGCCAACAGTCAGCTTCATCTGAAATACTTTATTCCAGTATTACCCTTCTTAATGGTTACTACGCCTCTGCACTTCCAGCATTATTTCTTTCTAGTCAATCTTTTCATGGGTGTCAGGTCGGTTTGTACTCTTTGGATCGGGGATTCCATGGCGTTTTTACTTCTCATCCGGGACACCCTTGTTTCAGGCTGGAGCATTTTAAGGCTTTACCTCAACGAGTTTGCCACCTGGAAATCTACCAACATAGGCGCATATGTCAACAATTGCACATGTCAATTTTCATTAAAAGATACTGAATGGTTCAAGCTTACCACCAATTCGTAGCGTTTAAAGGATAAGAGAATTATTTAGAGGAAATAATAGATCTGATGTGGAAGATTTTGGCTCAAGGAATCCCTGCTGGGTTTTCCCACTTCCAAAGGGTGACGAAGAGGGTAAATTCTCCTAACTCGACAGGTCTGGAAAAGATTGTAAGGAGATATTTGGTCTCTCGCTACCGTCGTCCCCTTCTCAGTTATCTATTATTATTATTCTTTAAATTATATTATATTTTACGAGCCCCCCCCCTCCCTTATAAAGGAAGATAAACATAGACAATATTCAACATCTAATGGAAGGAACAAAGCGTGGGGTACAGTATATACACCCAATTGGTTTATTGCAATAAAGTGAATAGATGGTGAATGATAGTATTGTCGATGGAATTAGTGTCTGCTGTATGTATTTATGTGTCTCTCACAATTCACGTGTTTTTCATCATGGATGACTAAAACTTTGTGGCATTGATTAGGTGAGTTTTCCTTTGTCGTGGACTTTAGCTTTTCAGCCCCCGGCTGATAGTGAAGTGTGGTTAGTTCTCCGGTCTCCTGACGTTGCCCCGGTAGGTCTTGAATGGTTCGGATTTGCCTTCTCTGTGCTCGACTCCGTATTCTGCGCTGAGATTGGACTGTCGTGCAAGGCTCCACCATAGACTGAAGACAAATACGACGGCTTCATTAATTTTCTAGCTTTAGAAAGCAGTCTTTCCCTAAGCCGTCCCTCTGCCTGTCACCTCAGATTTTAGTCTCTAACATCATATGTCTAGAGTCTAATCTTGAATTCAAGTTTCTCCTGTCTGTCCTTTATTATATTTCTCTGCCCCAGTGGCAGTATTATAATTCTTTAGACTGATTTATCGTCAGCTTAACCCGATGAATTATTATAAATGTCAGTTAAACCCACCAAATTTATCATAGAAATATCGGAAACAGTATTCTAGTTCTGTGCCTCTAGCCTAATCGTCATGTCATTATGATGAATTTAACAAATAATTGGACATCCGTGTTTTAGAATTGTCTGACAACATTATCACACACTTCATGTCTGGTCGCATCGTCATATAATTTATAATGAATATATGTCACGGTCTGTCAACATTATCGTTAATATTTAATTTCCGTTAGTCTAAAACGTCGGGTCGAATATAATCAAATAATATGGAAATTAATAGCTATATATATATATATTCCCGTTATACATTATTATGAACATGTACATATCCCGTGGGATCATAAAATATACCCGATCACATGTGGCTGGATGTGATCGTGAAACAAAAATATAAAAAAAGAAAACATACCACTCTTGCGTCGACTTTTTGCAAGGTACTACACACATTTCATCACATTATATTCTAGCGAGATTTCACTTACCTACTCAAAGATGGACGCTAACCCGCAATTAGACACGTGGCTTCAGTGCTTTTAATGCGAGAATTCGCCGATAATTGGGTTAGACCTAGCTGTCTCAAGGGTTCCGGGCAAGTGAAGATTGCCCGTGTTTGGCGCACTTTTAGCGGGACATTTCCGCTTGGACACGTGATCCATAGCGTGCATCATGTGACATTAGCGTCAAATAAACGCTCCAATCAATAGCGTTAAAAGTCACGTGGGGTCTTCCTAAAGTGGCATAAACTGGTTTTATCAGCTTAAGCAGTCTTAAATTAAAACAGGTTCCTAGCTACCGAGGTCATTGGTCAACAATGACGTCGTATCTAAAAAATAGCGAGGAGAAAATACTGAATACTAGGAGAATTTCCGCAAGTGACACTTCCCGGGACTTTGCGATCATGCATTGAGGATGAGAAAAAAAACGATGTCCGTAAATAATAAAAAAAATGAAGAGAAGATTGGGCAAGTTGTCACACGCTCCAATCAATTTGGAGTTTACATGGTAGGCTATTTCTGTAACGTAAATTTTTTTCAAACACGTTAAAAAAAAATCTTATGAGCAGAAATGATTTTATGCTGTCAGGCACCCCCAATATTTTATTTTGGGTATAATTTATTAATTCCTGGACTATTTGCGTAACGTTTTACATATTATTTGTCAGCAAGCCCTAAGGAACCCAAAAATACTAATTTAAAGGAGCTACGTGGCTGCGTTCAAAATATGCAATTTCTTCTACCTCCTGTTTCGAAGATGTGCTGTCTGGGTACTGTTATGTGTTCAAACGTAAACCCATCTATTGTTATCTTTTCTAATAAGAGTCTGTTATGATTTATAAACCTAACTCTGGGAAAGGGTAGTGTATTTTATCACTGTCCGTCTGAAAAAAAATTAGTGCATGTATACTTACACGCGTGATGGCAGCATTTGCGTATCGCGCGAAGCGTGTTTAGTGTTCGGCTTTCTGCCTCTCCCTTCTCGCTATCCTTTTGTCCATCTGTTCGTTCGTTTTGGTAACGTAATATAATTAATGTTAGGATTAATTTAGGTCATTACGCAGGGCCTCTCAATGCTTTTCCAAGAAAAACAGCACACGTTTCATTGAAGAAAGCGGGTAATAATACAGTAAGCTTTTATATCAACGTGAAAGCGTTACAATTTGCAGACGAAGCAGAAAACAAGGGGGATTTCGAGTACATTCCTTGTGACAGCACTGTCATTTTACCATTGCTCTTCTCTTTATTAATTTTATTTGTTAGGCTTCATATTTACCTAATAATTTATATATGTGGATTAGAATATTTCATGACAAGCTCCAGTTTCTCCAGCTTGGCTTGCATTTAAAGGATCGTCACATCTGATCCCAAGCTAGGAGTAAAAAGCGCGTGGCATACTATGCATTCCCAGCCATTCAGGGGGGCTCTCCAGCTAAGCAGAGCTAAAATATTGTGCTCTGGTTCTATGCTCTCCCAAGGAATTTTCACGTTCTGGACAGAGCCACTTCTCAGCTCCCCCTGCCTATCACTGGGTCAATAGTGAGATCCTCCTGCATGCAGTCAACCAGGTCAAAGCCAAAGAATTACGTCTGGGGCTCAAATGACTTCTCCATGCTTAGTGCGCAATGCTGGGTTCTCATCAAGTTTCACCATACGGTGAATCCCTGGACGTGTGTGGATGATTTCATGAGTCAATGAGGGGGTAATTAGCCTCATAGAGGTTCACTTCTACATATATATATTGTAGCATTGTGCATAGCTGGTGGTCATATAAGGATGATTCCAGATATGCGTCCATGCATTGGACAGTAGAGTGGGATGGAAGCTGTCACAAAATGGATGGGGGGGGGGGGGACCCCTTCTTCCTAATCGCTGTTTCACTACGGCAGTAATCGGTACATTTGTAGTATGGATTTTATTGCGTGCTTTCAATTGTCGCACTTTTTTTCTTTCTTTCTCTGCTAAGTAGCAGATATTTGATATTGTCAACTCATTTTTACACTCCTTGTAGGTGATAATAATCACATTTTGCTTGATGCGGCACAGATTTGCTGAGATTAGAGCAGGTGAAAACCAATGTGGGTTTGCTCAGTTTCGCATGATTCTGTTTGCTCAAGCTGCGCCGGGTGATAAAATTACTCGCCCGTAGTCGGTTTTTGTCTGCTTAGGCAACACATAACAAGATTACCCGTCTGTGCGACACATTTGGGACGGACACGTATGATATAATCCTTTCCTATCCACGACATGCAGATTGCTGCATTCAAGAGGCAAAAGCTTGAAAGTTTGGCACAAAGAAGGAAAAATTAAAATACTACCTATACAATCTTTGTATAATGACAAGTGTCAATAAGGCAGAAAATAATCCATTAGCAAACTTTATTGTTAATAACAGTGACAATGAGAAATTCACATTTTAAAAAAGCAACTATACATGTATATAATGACAATATGAATAAGAAAAGTTAATTCCTACCAACTAATAAACATTTATATAATGACAGCATTAGAAATCATTTCATCAAATATAATTTCCTTTGTTATGTCCTGAAATGTGGGAAATGCTAAGCAGGGAGACTAACATTAACATTATTTTAAATCAAGGGAAAAAATACACCCCTTGAGATAATGTGGTGCTTAGCTGGCAGGGAGGATAGAGTGATTCGCTTCTGTAGCTAGGCGGGGTGTGCCATTCGGAAGGTCCTGGGTTCGATTCTCCGGTAAACCACTCACTTCTGTTGTTTTTCTGTTGTCTAGCTTTCTGCTTCTTTATTTCTCACGAGCACCTGAAACATAGCCTAATGAACTGGGTACCAGAGCAACTCTGGGAAGGTTAAAACGGCCGGCGTGATGCTGACCCCATCACCCCTAGTGTTCCGATGGTCAAGAAAATATGGGCCTAACATCATATTCCCAATATGCCACTATGGGTGTGTAACAGGATCCCTAACTACCTACCTTTATGTGTATAATATTTATTTATCCCTTGAGATAGCACACTTCAATCCAAGTTTTTTTTAAGCACAAGCCAACAATATAAATTTCATTCAGAATCAACAAAGCTGTTTACAAGGATGAATGTTTTTCCTTTGTAGTTATGTTTAGTGCTAGTTTTATGTTGTTAAAATAACAGGACATGAGTCATAAAGTAAAGCACATACCATAGTTCTTTCCCACCATTTCTTGGTGTACTACTTGCTCATATTTATAGAACTGTGTGAATAAGATAGACAAGTTTCTGCTAGCTAGTGAAGGGAAAAAGGGTAGAAGAAAGAGATGCATTCATTCATTCATCCAATGACATCATAAAGTACATATTTATGTTTATATTACTGTAAGATTGTTGAGGATTGTTGCATGGTTTATGAGCATTTTGGTTTTATCTTGATTTGGATGGTGGCACCATGCAACACCTCAACTAGCTAGACTTCAAAGGGTACGCGTAAAGCGTTGAATGACGCGTTAAGTCTAGTAACGAGAGAGTATTGATGTAGCCTTTGGGCTAATAGCAGTGTTTAGATAATGTGTGGCAGAGTCCACTAATATATGTTGAGTCTTAACTCATATATTCAACCGTCAGTGTGCAGGCTTCCTAGTTAATGGAATAAGTAATAAATAAGGACTTTTGAGTCCCGAGAATATGTGAAGACGTTGATATTAAAATGCAGATCTACACGCGATATTCTAGATGGAACACGGTGTATTATAAAGTGTATTATAAAACGCGCTATTGAAAGCAATGTTAAATTGTGGCGCGAACAGCCAAACTGAGAATAATTGATATAGCCTGTGATTTTATGAAATAGACAAGATGTCTTAATAGAAATATAAAGCCAACGATTAGGCATAATATGTTACTTGATAATGTCAAGACAGTTTGAATAGAATAAAATTCAACTGAAATATATGAACACAGAAAATTAGACGAAGGTCGACGGTTGATATGACCGCTCAGGGTCAAATAGTTGAGAATGCATGAGACTGTGACGTCATTCCTTATTTTGAAATGGGAACCACGTATTTCGTTCATGTTTTCCATAATGTGATATGTCTTCGGATAATTAAATGGAGAATGTCGTCTTCAGAAGACTTTGTGTTGATTGCCAAGTTTGTTGAGATTCACTACAAGAAGTTTTCATAGTTCTGTCAGTTCGACAATCAAGTGTTATCAGTTAACCTATTGAACGAACTAATCTTCATTACATCAATACGAATATAGAATGAAACAAAACCTCACAAACGAATTGAACACAAAAGAAGAGAAATAGAAAAATTCGTTCATATAAAATCTATGAAAACATTAACGAACCCAAATGTTACGGCAGCATATTTAATAGACATAATCGAAGTCAGAAGAAATCCAGAAATTATTACGATATATTTATAAAAGTCCGTAACAAAGATGAAGCCAGCTTCTATAAGAAATTATTCTTCTTCTTTGATCCTTAGCCGCCGACCGTCAAAGCAGGCAGTGGCCATCACGCCTAGTGGCGTCTTATAAGAAATTATACATGTAATTAACTACAATACCAGAAAGTATACATTTATGTAATGACTATGTCAGAAAGTATACATTACTATACAGAGTGAACTAGAACAATAGGCTTATAAAAGCTAGCTTGCATTTATATTATTGTTGCATCATTTATATATAACCAGCTAGTATATACTTATAAACTGACAACATTAAAAATTTGTTTATGTACATAACTGTGTGACCTAGATAGACAACTCTCCATTAAAAAACAAATGTATACAAAGGTTTGAAATTGTATGCAATTATAAGAGTACCAACTAGATAGACACATTTTCATGTTCTCAAAAAAACATGGTGGATATGTTCAAAGTGTTAAGTTTTCCATACTTCAGTCTATTCGTACAGTACTCTATTCTACCAACAATGTCATCAACTAATAATAAGTATAACTGTTTAAACACTATATCTCCCATCAATTTTGTTGATAGTTTTGTGCCTTTTCTGCACAATAAATGTAGTTTTAACATCTTCAAATCTAATATTTGTTTTTCTATTTGCCAATAACCAACAGACAGCTGATATTGGTTCCATGCATGCTTTGATAATTGTAAAAGTTACTGTAACTTGCTGACAACGCGCTGAAACATGCTTTAAAAGTTGTTGGACTATCGTTATGTACATATATTTTTTTTAATGGATGACAAAAGTATTTTTGTCGCAACTTAATATTCCTGATAGGGTTATACTTGTTCATATATAATATTAAATATTACGTACTTAGTAGTTTAAAGAAAGTGGGAAGTTGGAAGAGGAAGTTTTGTGATATGCATTTAGCATTCAATTTTTTTTTTAGTCCATTCTCATCGAGTGATAGCTACCGTTTGAAGATTTATCAAATTAAGAGTACAAAAGGCCACAGGAGCTTTCATTGCATTAGGAAATTTATTGTGATCACAAGAATTCAAGTACAACGCATAAATCAGAAACTTCAACTATGATTTCTGGTCAGTCCTATCGTTCGTTCTGAAACATGAAGTAAAACAAACATAACAAGAAGTTACAGACTTTCATAAATGGGTGCTTGTGTAGAATAGAAGGATTGAAATGACATGACAAGATCAGTGTGAAGTGATGACAAGATCAGTGTGAAGTGATGACAAAATCAGTGTGAAGTGATGACAAGAACCAGACAAGTGCTGGTAGAACAAGATGACACTAGCAATGGATAGGACAACTTATTTACTAGACCTAATGGTCTTTTATATTTGGACATGCGCCCTAATATAACCGACTAGGTTGAATGGGATGTGCCTCGCCAAAACGAGGCAAAAATTTTATTTTTATTTTTTTAAATGGAAAGGACACACACTGAGGAAACCTTTTTTTTTAAATATCAATACAAGGTTTGTCCTTGTTCTGCAATCCCCAGGTTAATAGAGGTAGAGGGGGACTGAAAAATACATGGAGAATAGAACTGCAGACAGAAATAAAAGGGATGAAGAAGACATAAAAAAATACCTGGAACTGATGGCAAGGACAGGAGGACTCAAGCATGAGTTTGTTGAAGGACTATGCTCCTTGAGGAGCTGAGGGGCAGCGATGGTGAGAACTACCATAAAATATAGAATTTTCACATTTTTACTAAATGACTTATTTTAGCACAAATGTCGCACATCTGATAAAATATTAATAATAATTGTCTTAATCTTTAGAGCAGGATTTCTTAACCTTTTTTGTGCTATGCGCCCCTTTGATGTCCGATGAGGGCTATTGTTGAGGATTGTTGCATGGTCAGCGAGCATTTTGGTTTGAACTTGATTCAGATGGTCGCACCATGCGACACCTCACTAGACCGAAATGAAATGGTTCACGTGTGGTGATGCATGACGCGTTAGACTTAGTTACGAGAGTCTTGTGTGTGGCCTTCGTGCCTTACGGGAGTGTTTAAAATGTGTGGCATGGCCACTTAAGTATGATAGTGTATAACTATAAATTATACTGCGGTATTGTAGAGCTGGTAAAGCATAAATAAATAATCTATAAGGACCATTGAGTCCGAAGATATAAGTCGGTAATAGTAACCGCAATCATTTATTATTAACGTAAGACGTGAAATGCGAAACGCAGTTAGGATATGTAAGGCTGATAGAGCCTGGCTATGAATGCCAAAGTAAATTAATATATTAGGCGGTGTACCTAATAGACCTATTAGCAGAATGATTAATTCTGTATCAATATAATAAGTATACTAAACAGTTGGTGAAAGACACGAATGATATTTACTATGGTAAATAACAGACGTGGAATGTCTGAAAAAACTGAACTCTAGTACTGTGCGATATTAGGTGTTCTTTAACGTGAACTATATTTTATTGTTGATAAATCATGATGAAATGGTGAATGAGTATTAAGGTATTATAGTCGTCTAAGTGAGATTTACTCACTGATATTGTTTGAAAAGTTCCAGTTCTGTTTTATGAATAATGACCGTTGACCTTCAAGGTACGGTTCAGGAAAATACAAACGCATGCAACAATCCTCAACAGCTATGGACCACTTCTTGGAAAAAATGTACGTATTAGAAATGTTACATTTTAAATTAAAGTTATGTACATGGACCCCTGAGTATCCGATTGATAGAGTGGTTAGAACGATGGTCTCTCACGGTAAAAGTGCTGGGTTCGAATCATGGTACTGACATGCTTCAGTCTACTCAGCTGTTAATGAGTACCTGACTCTGCTGTTTAAGTTAGGGAAGGAAAAGGCAATAAGAAAGAGAACTGGTCATCTCCACCTCTCAATGCTGAACATAGTATGGTGAAGTCTCTAACACTTCACTCCCCGGCGGCAGTATTTGCAATGGAACTAAGTTTATCTTTTTTTACATAGACCCATAAAAATCAGAATCTTCAACTCAAATGTCAAGTCAGTCCTATTGTATGGCTCTGAAACATGGAGAACAACAAAAACAACAACCAAAAATCTACAGAATTTCATTAACGGATTCTTGTGTAGAACAGAAGGATTGAAGTAGTATGACAATGTCACTAATGTGGAACTGATGACAAGAACCAGACAAGTGACAGTGGAACTGATGACAAGAACCAGACAAGTGTCAGTGGAACTGATGACAAGAACCAGACAAGTGACAGTGGAACTGATGACAAGAACCAGACAAGTGCCAGTGGAACAAGAGATGAGAAGAAGACGCTAGAGATGGATAGGACACACATTGAGGAGACCTGTTGATAGCATTACAAGGCAGTCCTTGTTCTGGTCCTCCCAGGGTAAGAGAGGTGGAGAAAGGGTAAGAGAGGTGGAGAAAGGGTAAGAGAGGTGGAGAAAGGGTAAGAGAGGTGGAGAATGGGTAAGAGAGGTGGAGAAAGGGTGAGAGGTGGAGAAATGGTAAGAGAGGTGGAGAAAGGGTAAGAGAGGTGGAGAATGGGTAAGAGAGGTGGAGAATGGGTAAGAGAGGTGGAGAAAGGGTAAGAGAGGTGGAGAAAGGGTAAGAGAGGTGGAGAAAGGGTAAGAGAGGTGGAGAAAGGGTAAGAGAGGCGGAGAAAGGGTAAGAGAGGTGGAGAATGGGTAAGAGAGGTGGAGAATGGGTAAGAGAGGTGGAGAAAGGGTAAGAGAGGTGGAGAAAGGGTAAGAGAGGTGGAGAAATGGTAAGAGAGGTGGAGAATGGGTAAGAGAGGTGGAGAAAGGGTAAGAGAGGTGGAGAAAGGGTAAGAGAGGTGGAGAAAGGGTAAGAGAGGTGGAGAAAGGGTAAGAGAGGTGGAGAAGAGAACTGGAGACTGACATGAAGGAGAAGAAGAAGATATGGAAAGACATTGAGCAGAAGACACGGGATAGCACAACCTGGCAAAACTTTCTTGAAAACCTACGCTCCTTGAGGAGTTTAAAGGTGAATGATGAAGAAGACACTGACTCCCTAGAATGCAACCATGGACCCCCAAGGGGTCTGTGTACCACCAAGTTACAAAAGCCTGCTCAAGAGCTCATTTAACCCCAGTAAATGCTCACTTAAAAGTAAAACATCCACTGTATCTAGAGTGGAGAAATGTTCAGCCTGAAGTCTGTAGCGAAAGGGTCTTATTGTAGTAAAGAATAAGGTTATCCTGGACAAAAAGATGTATCAGATGATACCAGGATAGTGCCATGTAAGAGACTGGTCTTACAAGAAATACCCCCTTTTCTGAACAGAATAAAGGTATATCGACATCAAAGGTTTGGATCAGCTGTATAAACCTCCAGGAGTGATGAGAGTGAATGTCCTGAAAGTCTATTTGCTCCCTTTCAAGATCCGCCTATGATATTATGTATTATTATTTGATTATGTTGGCTAATTTTTCTAGGGGTATTAATTATTTTCTATCTTTATAAGTATAATATGTATCCAACAAAACTTGTAACTCAATGTAAATAATTTCAGAAAGTCTGCTGGTACATATTTACAATTTATTAAACCTATACCGGTTCTCTTTTCGGTTAGGTAATTTAAAGAAATTCTAAAGGTATTTACAACATAAAATAAATAAACATACAAACTTTAATTATCAAACAGAATCCTGTCTTGAAAGTTCTATTTTTCTCTACACTGATTAATTATTATAATACATTATATTGTGTCACTTAGTTGAACTGTTGAAGGTAGTAATATATTCATTCTATCCACAAGGATTCATCATACATTGTTCTTGTATCTTTTATTATTCTTATATTGGTGTTAGAGTCTGAATAGGCTGACCAGTGGAATTTCTATTCCACTTATCTTGTTGGGGTGAGATGCATCCAACTCCAGCCAGGATCACTCAATGTCTGGATCTCCAGGCTGGGAAAACAGGGTAACCAGTTCTATTAACTTCAAGAACTATCGCACCACAGAGTCCCACCGAAGTGGATGTCTCATACAATCTTGGTAGTTGCAGGATAAAACCCTCAGGTAATACACACAAGCTGTTAATAGGCATCTAGGTCTGCTAGTCAGATGCAGCGGCAAAGTATAATGGCAGTAACACTTTTTACCGCTCTTCATCTGTTCAGCTCGGTTTTGAAAAAGTTGTGGCCTCAATTCAGCCAAGTTCAAGGACTTATATAGTACCGCGTCGTCCCTCTCGGATGGCATGGGGTAAAAGCGGTGTTTGGAATCTAAAATTGGGGCATATTTTTGCCTTCAGTTCAATTAGCAAAATTTTTAATATTCATTATCTTTCTTAATTTTGGACTGATTTTGATCATTTAAAGCTAGAATTATACTGTAAATTTATCTCTACCGTTCTATATAATAATTGTTTAGGTAGCAAAATGCATTTTAATCTATGCCTGCTTTAACTAACTAAATTTAGGACTACCCTGATGTATAGACGTCATTTTAAACGATTTCTCTTTCTAAAGGAACTACTATTTGAGGAAGTCTTTGCATCTACCTCTAAAGTAACATTACCATTGTTGAAATATCGATACCTTTCCATTTAAACATCTTTAGTCCTTAAGAAATTAAATAAATTTGTATTATAATTTACACAAAATGGGCCTCTATGTTAAGCCTAAAATGTTCCAGTATACACACCACGAAAGGAGCGTTTTTGATTGGCTATTGTATCGGACAGTTTCCCACAGTAAGGCTTTCGGTATGACGCGTTGTAAGACAGACCAAATCACGACAGAGCTCCCCCATTTAAAAGCGTGAACCATTCTGGTGGAGCTTTCCTGTCTGGATTTACAGTCACGGCATAATGCCAAAATGAGGTTCACTCTGTCTTACTGGTATCCTGGTTTCCTGCAGGTGGGTGACTTCAAGTAGGCACTACTCAAGAAATTTGCCTCAACCCTTTGAGATCCAGGAACAATACCGCATGTTGTATTAAGAAACAGCACATGTGCTGCTGCCTGTCTAATTGCTGATTGTGATGCTACACTGTAATTCTATCTTTTAACAGGCCCGATTCTGTGGTTCTATTTTGAATTTTCACCATTTTATTTATTCTCATTTGAATATATATCGAGTTTGGTATTTTTGAGGAGGTAAATTAAATGGGGTCGTTTTATGATGGTAGGTTTATTTTACATTCGGCCAGTTTTTCTCTTATAGATTTTTTCACGATCACGGAGATTTCGTTGTTTACGAAAATAATCGCCATTTCCGGCACGCGGTATGACGAATCCGGAAGCACGCGGCCGTCAGGTAACGTGACGCAATTTTAAGCCACGCGGGTTTCGCGATGATGCGTAGGCGATACGCGGGAGTGGTTCCCGGTGTGTATAAATAGCCAGTGAAACGGCGGCCTAGTTCTCTATCGTAAGAAATATTGTCAGCCGTCAGACTTCGCATTATCGTTCTCCACTGTGGGAAAAACCAGCGATAATTGGTATGTAGAATTTTATTAATCGTTTTACTCATTAGAGGGTTCTTTGAGAATTTCGTCCGTAGTTAATTTCTTCGGGGGACATTAACTTTTCAGTTTTAAAATAAACGATAGTGCCATCCATTATCATTTTTTGAAGAACGACGTAAATGCAACAGTGTGCTTATTCTTTTTATGATTTTGGCAGTAGTTAGGAGTGTGGGAAGTTGTGAGAAACATGTGTGCCCATATTTGTAGAATGTTATGTAAAACCACCATTTATTTCTGTGTGTTTACTAATGTAATTTTATGGGGAAATCCCTGGTGCGTTCGTTAATTTTACTGAGCCTTAAATGTGAGAAATATTGTCGGAGGGTTCAGATTTATGTTGTAAGTGAATTATACTGCTTAGAGGAGTAAACTATTCCTATAGCGATATTTCATTTAAATTGGGGCTTAAGTAGGAAACCTCATGTGTAAATGTTAAAAAAGGGAGACCCCGGAATTTCGGACAAAAGAAGTTCCCGAGTTGAAAATGTTGACATGTGGGTAGCCATGTGTGACGGGCAGGTGGCCCGTCAGACAGGTTTTGTTTATTTGGCTGGCGGATTTTAGTTGAGAGAGAGAGAGAGGAGGAGGGAGATTTAAGTGCCACGTGGAATAGAAATATTTTATGTATCGTTTTCAGAACGAGAGAAGGGGAGAGGGAGGAGAGAGATTTAAGTGCCACGTGGAATAGAAATATTTTATGTATCGTTTTCAGAACGAGAGAAGGGGAGAGGGAGGAGAGAGATTTAAGTGCCACGTGGGTAATATTAATTTTTGTATTGTTGTACATGACGAGTGAGCCACGTGGGCAATATTATTTTATGTATTGTTGTAAATGACGAGTGAAGGGGAGTTAGGTTAGAGATGCGTTAGGTTGGAATTGTTATACAATAGACGCATCTTCTTTTAATTTCAGCGAGTCGCGGCAAGAATAGTGGGGGAGCGTAAATTTGCCCATGTTCAAAAATTACCCACGGCAACAGGACCTATCTTAAGGGTCAGACCTATGGTCTCTGGCAGTGAAGTCCCTATGCTTCAGCTGGACCGTGGTTTATTTATCATACAGCCGAGAGCATCGCTATTATAGTCTCTAGCAACGGCAGGTGGCCGTGAGACTGGTTTCAATTGCGTACAGCCGGAAATCAAGGCTGTGTGTTTTTTTCTAACTCCGGAGCGGGTTAAAAGAGGGAAGCTATTCAGCAGCAGAGAAGTTTTGTCGACAGTTCATCAAGTACCTCATGCTTGACGCCAGAACTTCATCACCATCATCACAGAATTCAGGAACAGGTGACAGGGTTACCATACCTAGGTCCTGAAAGTAACGAGAGAAGAGTGTAACGGAGACGCCGCATCATCAGTCGTCGAGTGTTAGAGAGACACTGAGACCAAGAGAGAGAGAGAGAGGAGGGAGAAAATAGACAGGACCAGTAGGGTCTGTTCAGTATCCACTTGACGGATAGATACTGAGCCATTGTGTTACTCCAAGTCTATTATTTGTAGCATTTCCAGTAGTGTTAGTTAGCGGCGCATGTCGCCTAACAAGAGGAAAGTGGTGTAGACGGTTCGTTGAGGAAGAGTCAACAGGACTGAGACAGTAGCAATCTTAGTGGTATTAGAGAGTGGAGGCTTAAGTTGACAGCCCCACCAAATTAGATTGTGTAAATCATTAACCAATTTTATTGTTCCTCAGCAGGGTGACAGAAAGAGTGAATGTGAGTTGAGGTTTTTTTCTAGTGTCTATCTAATCTAATTGGTACGTTGTTTTCAGGCCGTGCAACAGTGCACGCTATCGACTGACTTGATGACGTTTGATGCCATTTTATGTTTTTCTTGTATGTAAATAAATATTTACTGGATCAGCTTCTATTCTATACTTTACCTACATGTGGTCTGTATAGTGGTGTCTGTGGTCGTTTTTATACACCTTATCTCCTTGTGTTCAAAGGTAGCTAGAGGGAGTGAGATTATAACTTTTTCTGAAGTCACGAAGCGGCAAGGGGAGAGTCAACTCCTGGTTCTATCTCTTGAGTCAATAGTCTCATCTGTCCACAGGCATGTCATTTTTTTTCATCTAAATTCTATTTTCTCAGACTTTCTCATACTAGGGTCTTGTTTTCACTCAGGCAAACTCTATAAACTTAAATCCACTTCGTGACAAGTGGGCGGCAATCGTCCGGTGGATCATTCTGTTGAGATCAATTCTGTGATCATATCTAGATTCATAGATTGTCTCTATAGAAAGTTTTCTGAGAATAGAGTTCTTTAAATATCCCCTAGACTTGAGCTATATTAGAACTGATCCAGTTATAAGTTTTTCCACAGGTTACAGTCTAGTAGATTTTTGTGGTAATTTTGATTTATATGACTTAGTGGTAATTGATGGCATACCGACATATTTTTCTTTAACAGGAAGGTAATTTAGTTTTTGGTAGCTTCTTAACTAAATTTTTCTCAGGTTATTATTCAGACTTGGTGCTAGTCTGAGGTCGGATTTTTGGAACAGCGGTTATAGAGGGAGTATTTTATATTACGTAACAGGTTTTTCCTTCTCTTTTCCTTTTCTGTCATTTCTCTGTATTTGTGAACTTACAGCAGTTTACAGGTAAGATGGCGATTATGGCCAAGTTACGAGCTGCCTGGCGAGAGGCTGCTCAGGACATGGGAATGGATAAGGAGGAGACTAAGGCCTACCTGATAAGGGAAAATGATAGGCATATTCAGCGAGAGAAAGAGAAAGAGGACAGGGCATCTGCCGTGGAAGCAGCGGAGAGGCAAGCAGAAAGGGAAGCACAGGAGAAGGCAGCAGAAAGAGAAGCACAAGAGAGGGAGAAAGCAGCAGAGAGACAGCATGAACTTGCCCTGTGTTCTCTGGAACTGCAGTACCGATCTTCGGAAGGCAGTTCAGCTAATGGGGATTCTCCTGGAGCAGGAGCAGCAGACACCTCAGGAAACGGAGGGCCCCGGATGGCAGCCATGAGCTTCCCATTTGACTCGTTCCCTAACGGGAATGAAAAGATTGACGTGTTCTTGGAGAAATTTCAAAGAATGGCAAAGGCATACGGGTTGGACGAGAGTCTTTGGTGCCTAAAATTATCGCAATCACTCTAAGGTCATGCGTACGAAGTGTACAACAAGATGCTCATAGATGACCAGAACAACTTTGAGGCACTGCGAAACGCTTTGTTGCAAAGGTTTCAGTGGACACCCCGTAAATGCCAAACCATGTTCAGGGAGAGCAGGCCGGAGAAGGGAGAGAGTTTCGCACAGTTTGCCGAGCGGGTGAGAAATTACTTAACCCGGTGGAGGGAACTGTCAGGACTGGCGAAAACTTTCGAAGAATTGGAGGAGTTAGTTCTGTGTGAACAGGTAAAAGCAAACATGTCCCCCGACTTGAGGCGGTATCTGGCAGAGCAGGGGGCCCAGCAACTCGATCAGATTATCGTGTTCGCCGAAAGGTTCCAGACAACACAGGCCGAGGTACTGAGCCAGAAACGGAAAAACCCAGACCTGCCAGCCCCAGACAAAGGAGCTTCATCATTGCGGCCAGCTACTTCACCAGCTCATCAGCAACCAGGGCCTTCTCGCAAGGAGCCTCATTCTGGTTATAACTTGCGCCCCCAGCCGCATAACCGAGCACAGCAGACATCATCCCAGGAACCCGCTAGGAACAGGGGAGATAATGAGAGGTATTGTCAGAATTGTAGAACCACTTCCCACTGGACATCTCGGTGTATGAACAAACCCCCAGCTCATCATGCAGCTTGTTTAAGACCGGTGAGATGGACTAAAGGGAATAAATGGGAACCAGTCCAGGCAGAGAAGTTGTTCTCTAACAGTGGACCAGCCGTAGTGAATGGGACAGCCACTACGTGTTTGTTTGACAGCGGGCTTACTTACCCCAGTATCATCGCTCGTCATTTGGTGAAACCAGGGCAGTGGACCGGAGAAATAGTTGAGATTGGTGGCATTTTGAGAAGAGGTATCTCACAGCGTCTGCCAGTAGCCAATATTGAGGTGAAATGCAAGTTTGTGTCTGGCACAATCAAGGCAGCTGTAATGGCACAGCCAGCACATGATTTCATCCTGGGAAGCCCATACTTAGTTTTGGGAAACCCAACCACACCGATCCTTGCTAATGCAAGGAGGCCTACTACAGGCCAGAGAAGTGAAAGGGGACAGCCCCTGATTCACGGAGCCCCACGAGAGCTCAACCAACACCCATGTCTTGCGATGAAGAGGATGGGAGCCTCTAAAGACAGGGGAATGTTAACTACAGAGGCGTATTCGCCTGTCAGCCCTGGTAAGCCTGAAGGTTTTACAGCGGCGACGTCTCTGATTTCGGAAGGATCTTCTTTGTCGTCGGGAATTAGGCCCCCGATGGTATTACATCTCTCAAGGGAGGGAAATACTGACAAGAAGGAACATGTGCATGTTTCTTCAAGCAACCGTAAACAGTTACGCCCTGTTACGGCGATGTCTGGCCAAGCCAGTCAGACTGTTTCAAAACACTGGGAAGCCGCACCATTTGGTAATCATTATTTACCACGCGCCGCCAGGAAAATTCGTGGGCGAAGGAAACACATGAGAAGGAGGAGGAAGGGCGACCAGTCAGGTTGCAGTCGCCAGGAGGAAATCACCAGGCGTGACCCTCACGATCCAGGGCTTGCAAAGATTCTCAAGGATAGGGAGATGGGCCTGTATAATAATGCTAATTATGATAGTGATTAGATCGGGATGTAGATCTAGATACGGACCAGTATGAATTCCAGAGATTTCGGTGATTGAGCACGGATTCCCGCACTTGAAAGGGGGGACTTATGTGATGCTACACTGTAATTCTGTCTTTTAACAGGCCCGATTCTGTGGTTCTATTTTGAATTTTCACCATTTTATTTATTCTCATTTGAATATATATCGAGTTTGGTATTTTTGAGGAGGTAAATTAAATGGGGTCGTTTTATGATGGTAGGTTTATTTTACATTCGGCCAGTTTTTCTCTTATAGATTTTTTCACGATCACGGAGATTTCGTTGTTTACGAAAATAATCGCCATTTCCGGCACGCGGTATGATAAACCCGGAAGCACGCGGCCGTCAAGTAACGTGACGCAATTTTAAGCCACGCGGGTTTCGCGATGATGCGTAGGCGATACGCGGGAGTGGTTCCCGGTGTGTATAAATAGCCAGTGAAACGGCGGCCTAGTTCTCTATCGTAAGAAATATTGTCAGCCGTCAGACTTCGCATTATCGTTCTCCACTGTGGGAAAAACCAGCGATAATTGGTATGTAGAATTTTATTAATCGTTTTACTCATTAGAGGGTTCTTTGAGAATTTCGTCCGTAGTTAATTTCTTCGGGGGACATTAACTTTTCAGTTTTAAAATAAACGATAGTGCCATCCATTATCATTTTTTGAAGAACGACGTAAATGCAACAGTGTGCTTATTCTTTTTATGATTTTGGCAGTAAGTTAGGAGTGTGGGAAGTTGTGAGAAACACGTGTGCCCATATTTGTAGAATGTTATGTAAAACCACCATTTATTTCTGTGTATTTACTAATGTAATTTTATGGGGAAATCCCTGGTGCGTTCGTTAACTTTACTGAGCCTTAAATGTGAGAAATATTGTCGGAGGGTTCAGATTTATGTTGTAAGTGAATTATACTGCTTAGAGGAGCAAACTATTCCTATAGCGATATTTCATTTAAATTGGGGCTTAAGTAGGAAACCTCATGTGTAAATGTTAAAAAAGGGAGACCCCGGAATTTCGGACAAAAGAAGTTCCCGAGTTGAAAATGTTGACACGTGGGTAGCCATGTGTGACGGGCAAGTGGCCCGTCAGACAGGTTTTGTTTATTTGGCTGGCGGATTTTAGTTGAGAGAGAGAGAGGAGGAGGGAGATTTAAGTGCCACGTGGAATAGAAATATTTTATGTATCGTTTTCAGAACGAGAGAAGGGGAGAGGGAGGAGAGAGATTTAAGTGCCACGTGGAATAGAAATATTTTATGTATCGTTTTCAGAACGAGAGAAGGGGAGAGGGAGGAGAGAGATTTAAGTGCCACGTGGGTAATATTAATTTTTGTATTGTTGTACATGACGAGTGAGCCACGTGGGCAATATTATTTTATGTATTGTTGTAAATGACGAGTGAAGGGGAGTTAGGTTAGAGATGCGTTAGGTTGGAATTGTTATACAATAGACGCATCTTCTTTTAATTTCAGCGAGTCGCGGCAAGAATAGTGGGGGAGCGTAAATTTGCCCATGTTCAAAAATTACCCACGGCAACAGGACCTATCTTAAGGGTCAGACCTATGGTCTCTGGGAGTGAAGTCCCTATGCTTCAGCTGAACCGTGGTTTATTTATCATACAGCCGAGAGCATCGCTATTATAGTCTCTAGCAACGGCAGGTGGCCGTGAGACTGGTTTCAATTGCGTACAGCCGGAAATCAAGACTGTGTGTTTTTTTCTAACTCCGGAGCAGGTTAAAAGAGGGAAGCTATTCAGCAGCAGAGAAGTTTTGTCGACAGTTCATCAAGTACCTCATGCTTGACGCCAGAACTTCATCGTCATCATCGCAGAATTCAGGAACAGGTGACAGGGTTACCATTCCTAGGTCCTGAAAGTAACGAGAGAAGAGTGTAACGGAGACGCCGCATCATCAGTCGTCGAGTGTTAGAGAGACACTGAGACCAAGAGAGAGAGAGAGAAGGAGGGAGAAAATAGACAGGACCAGTAGGGTCTGTTCAGTATCCACTTGACGGATAGATACTGAGCCATTGTGTTACTCCAAGTCTATTATTTGTAGCATTTCCAGTGGTGTTAGTTAGCGGAGCATATTGCCTAACAAGAGGAAAGCGGTGTAGACGGTTCGTTGAGGAAGAGTCGACAGGACTGAGACAGTAGCAATCTTAATGGTATTAGAGAGTGGAGGCTTAAGTTGACAGCCCCACCAAATTAGATTGTGTAAATCATTAACCAATTTTATTGTTCCTCAGCAGGGTGACAGAAAGAGTGAATGTGAGTTGAGGTTTTTTTCTAGTGTCTATCTAATCTAATTGGTACGTTGTTTTCAGGCCGTGCAACAGTGCACGCTATCGACTGACTTGATGACGTTTGATGCCATTTTATGTTTTCTTGTATGTAAATAAATATTTACTGGATCAGCTTCTATTCTATACTTTACCTACATGTGGTCTGTATAGTGGTGTCTGTGGTCGTTTTTATACACCTTATCTCCTTGTGTTCAAAGGTAGCTAGAGGGAGTGAGATTATAACTTTTTCTGAAGTCACGAAGCGGCAAGGGGAGAGTCAACTCCTGGTTCTATCTCTTGAGTCAATAGTCTCATCTGTCCACAGGCATGTCATTTTTTTCATCTAAATTCTATTTTCTCAGACTTTCTCATACTAGGGTCTTGTTTTCACTCAGGCAAACTCTATAAACTTAAATCCACTTCGTGACACTGATTATCAATTAATGTTCACCATTACTCTTCTGTGAGTCTGTTCCATGACATGTCCAAAGGTGTTAGATGTTCCTCAAGGTTCCAATAGTTATGAGGATGTCATCCACAAAATTGGTTATAGCTGAGTTTCAAAATGGATCCAGTAATTTCCTCATTATCCTGGATAAAACACACGGAGTATTCTTCAACCCAAAAAGCAACATATGGAACTCATAGTGCCCCTCCGAAGTGCTCACAGCCAGCAATGGTCTGAGCTCAGGCTTGACTGAAATCTGGTAATGCCCTTATCTAGATTCACTAGTGACTCTGGTACTGTAATTATTTCCCAAATCCAGACAGAGCCTATGTTCACCAGAGGGTTTTCTCAGCTAAACCTCACTGGAGCGATAATATGATTCACATGGGAAAATGAATTTCATGCACCAAGAAATCAATTCTCCCTTTAGCATTGCTATATAATATATAATCTCAATCCATGTCCGTATGAGAACTTCCAATGGACCGTGTAGGGCTGGCCAACTACCACTGTTGCCGGTGCCCTCATAATGCTAATTTAATAGCCGTATGTTGAAGTGAGCTGAGCATTAGGCCAATTGCCCAATCTCCCACTCCCAATTTGTCTGGGGTTGCCCCGCAGTTTCAGAGTTGGCTGACTAACCATACTATTTATAGCCAGTTCCAGGAATTCAGAACACATTTGTGCTGGTGCGGGATGGGTTGTTTCCCCTCTCAGTACGAGACGGGTCACTGGTTTACTGGAAGACTGTGTGTGATAAGGTGCTGTCCTATTCACGATATCTACCTGTTCCTTTTTATTTTCAGGCCTATTTTCACCGCAATGTTTTTCTAGGTCCTGTTGAGTTTCCCAACTTGGGGATGTCACCTTGCTACATTGTGCACAGGTGGTCACATACTGAAATATGTCTTCAGCAATACCTGGCCAATAATATTGCACTGAGGTCCGTTGACAAGTGGTACCAATTTTCATATGTCCACCGTCTAGTACATCATGTGCTAATTCCATAGCCTTGTCCCTATAACTCAATGGCAGTACTAACTGTCCATATCTATTTTGTCCTGCTCCAGCTTTCCTGTAAAGCAGTCCATCTTTTAAATAAAATTCTCCTTTCTTAGGGGTGTTATGGCTGTTTGGCAAATTGCCAAAGCAATGTTTTAATGTTTTGTCTTTTGCTTGGGCCTTTTCCATCTTTTTAGGATGAATATTAAGTGGTATTCCTTCCTCCTTCCTGGGACTTAAACTGGTCTAGAGTGTTGCCATGATCACAGGTTTTATTGGGTTCCCTAGGAAAACATATCTCCTTCCTAACACCAGCGGGTAATTAGGATCATCACACACTGCTGCACTGATTACTCCTTCCACATAGCGAGTTCTGACATTTATCCTTGCTATAGGAAGTGTCATGGTGGCTGTTCCTTTTAATGCCCCTTGTATCTCCACTTTTTCTGTGGTGTATTGATCAGGGTTCACCAAGGAGGCACTCACAACTGAGTCATATTCCATCCTGAATCATAATGGCATATAATCTTATTGCCATTACAAGTTACTTCTTCACAGATGGGGGGATGATGGAGATCTACCTGACTTGCTGTCAGTTCCTTCCTGCCCTTTCCCACTGTTATCATACATGCAGCGTGATATGGAGAGACTTTCCTACCACATTCAATTGTATTGTGGTTGTTCATTTTGCAAATTTTGCACCACTTATCTCCCTATCTGTAGGGTTTCTTATCTTGTACCTGAGGGTTCCTGTTTCTATGATCAAATCTGGGTTTGTCATAGTCTTGTCTGTAATTGTGTTTTTGATCCCTATTATCATACTCATCTTGGTTTGGGGGTGACCTACTATTTTCTCCTTGCTTCTTCTTAATTCCTGATATCTCTCAGCAACTGTTAAAATCTCCCCCAATCTCTCTGCACTTTGTTCCATAAGAAATGTTCTCATGTCTGGAGGCATAGACTCTCTCACTTGCTCCATCATTACCATTTCTTTTAGGTCTTGACACTTTCCAAGAGTAGTCCACTTCTCCAAGTAGGTTTCTAGCCTTGCAGAGAATTGGTGGTAAGTTTCTCCAGAAAGTAGCTTAGCAGTTCTGAATTTTTTTTCTATAAAATTCTGAGTTCTTTTCATAACGAACTAGCAATGCCTGCTTCAAGATGTCATAATCTTCTTGGTCCTCTCGGGCAAGTTTTGAGAAGACTTCATAAGAGGCTCCTCTCAGCCCTTGTGATAACTTAAGGCTCCATTTCTCTTTCTCTAAGCCATAGTTAGTAGCTAATCTCTTGTACCTACTTAAATAAGACTCAATATCATCTTCCTTCTCCACAAATGGATCCAAGTGAAAATTCATGGCTCCATTTGAGGTACCAGAGGTACCATGACTTGCACTAGTATCAGATGTAGTTGGGCTACTTCCATTTATTGGAACGTTTCCTTGAAGTTCAAGCTCTTTCAGTCTCAACTCATGTTCCCTGTGCAATCTCTTTTCCTCTTTCTCAGCCTCCCTTTCAGCAACTTGTCTTCTTTCTTCAGCCTCCCTTTCAGCAGCTTGTCTTTTCTCTTCCCTATCAACTGGAGAGCACTGGTTTCTGCCTTATGCGCTGTGTTTGGTGCTTAAAGAATTTATTATTATTATTATTCTCTTCTCTCTTCTTCCGTCCTTAGCCACCGACCATCAAAGCAGTCAGTGGCCATTACGCCTAGTGGCATCTTAGGGCAACAGCAGATAGGTTTTCTTTGCCACTGTTTCCCATCACGCCTAGTGGCGTCTTTAGGGCAACGGCAAATCAACCCATTTGCTGTTGTTTCCGTAATCGAAGTGACTGGCAAACGGGTGATCAGCCCGTTGTGTATTATTATTATTATCAGCTTCTATTTGCCTAGCCTCAGATTCTATTTGTCTAGCCTCCCTATCAGCTTCTAATTGTAATCCTTTAGCTTCAGCTTCCCTATCAGATTCTATTTGTAATCTTTTAGCCTCAGATTCTATTCTCTTAGCTTCAGCATCCCTATCAGCTTCTATTTGTAATCTTTTAGCTTCAGCTTCTATTTGTAATCTTCTCTCTCTCTATAAACTTGTAGCATTCAGTAGTGACATATTTAATAAGTTCCTCCCCACTTAACCCAAATTCCTTTGCTGCCTGCAATGTAGCAGATCTAAATTTCGCCAAGTCTGCCATTCTCTTGCAATCTTATTAATATACTAGTTACAGACTTAATTAATACACAAACCCAATTAATATACAACCAATTAATTAATTAAAACCACTGTCAGTGTATTCAGTCAATAAAATTTTTCTTTTTACTCACTGGTACCTATCAATATACTATATATATATAGTATATATCAATATACTAGTTACAGACTTAATTAATACACAAACCCAATTAATATACAACCAATTAATTAATTAAAACCACTGTCAGTGTATTCAGTCAATAAAATTTTTCTTTTTACTCACTGGTACCTATCAATATACTATATATATATAGTATATATCAATATACTAGTTACAGACTTAATTAATACACAAACCCAATTAATATACAACCAATTAATTAACTAAAACCACTGTCAGCGTATTCAGTCACCAAAATTTTTCTTTGTACTCACTGGTACTACAAATGTGCTTTGTTTAGCTTTTATTTTTACTTACATATATTTTTATATTATAATATTTCTCCTACTGCTAACTTTAAGACTGAATGTCTCAAAGAAAAGACCCCATGGTAGTAACTGAAATCCCGGACGAGCCTCCACTGCAGCGAAAGGGTCTTACTGTAGTAAAGAATAAGGTTATCCTGGACAAAAAGATGTATCAGATGATACCAGGATAGTGCCAGGTTAGAGACTGGTCTTACAAGAAATACCCCCTTTTCTGAACAGAATAAGGGTGTATCAACATCAAAGGTTTGGATCAGATGTATAAACCTCCAGGAGTGATGAGAGTGAATGTCCTGAAAGTCTATTTGCTCCCTTTCAAGATCCGCCTATGATATTATGTATTATTATTTGATTATGTTGGCTAATTTTTCTAGGGGTATTAATTATTTTCTATCTTTATAAGTATAATATGTATCCAACAAAACTTGTAACTCAATGTAAATAATTTCAGAAAGTCTGCTGGTACATATTTACAATTTATTAAACCTATACCGGTTCTCTTTTCGGTTAGGTAATTTAAAGAAATTCTAAAGGTATTTACAACATAAAATAAATAAACATACAAACTTTAATTATCAAACAGAATCCTATCTTGAAAGTTCTATTTTTCTCTACACTGATTAATTATTATAATACATTATATTGTGTCACTTAGTTGAACTGTTGAAGGTAGTAATATATTCATTCTATCCACAAGGATTCATCATACACTGTACTTGTATCTTTTATTATTCTTATATTGGTGTTAGAGTCTGAATAGGCTGATTTGGTGTTAGAGTCTGAATAGGCTGACCAGTGGAATTTCTATTCCACTTATCTTGTTGGGGTGAGATGCATCCAACTCCAGCCAGGATCACTCAATGTCTGGATCTCCAGGCTGGGAAAACAGGGTAACCAGTTCTATGAACTTCAAGAACTATCGCACCACAGAGTCCCACCGAAGTGGATGTCTCGTACAATCTTGGTAGTTGCAGGATAAAACCCTCAGGTAATATACACAAGCTGTAACAGGCTGTTAATAGGCATCTAGGTCTGCTAGTCAGATGCAGCGGCAAAGTATAATGGCAGTAACACTTTTTACCGCTCTTCGTCTGTTCAGCTCGGTTTTGAAAAAGTTGTGGCTTCAATTCAGTCAAGTTCAAGGACTTATATAGTACCACATCGTCCCTCTCGGATGGCATGGGGTAAAAGCGGTGTTTGGAATCTAAAATTGGGGCGTATTTTTGCCTTCAGTTCAATTAGCAAAATTTTTAATATTCATTATCTTTCTTAATTTTGGACTGATTTTGATCATTTAAAGCTAGAATTATACTGTAAATTTATCTCTACCGTTCTATATAATAATTGTTTAGGTAGCAAAATGCATTTTAATCTATGCATGCTTTAACTAACTAAATTTGGGACTACCCTGATGTATAGACGTCATTTTAAACGATTTCTCTTTCTAAAGGAACTACTATTTGAAGAAGTCTTTGCACCTACCTCTAAAGTAACATTACCGTTGTTAAAATATCTATACCTTTCCGTTTAAACATCTTTAGTCCTTAAGAAATTAAATAAATTTGTACTATCATTTACACAAAATGGGCCTCTATGTTAAGCCTAAAATGTTCCAGTATACACACCACGAAAGGAGCGTTTTTGATTGGCTATTGTATCGGACAGTTTCCCACAATAAGGTTTTCAGTATGACGCATTGTAAGACAGACCAAATCACGACAAAGTCCTTGCCAGTTTTTTCTATTACATTCTGCAAAATGAAACTCAATAGCACATATTAACAGAGGTCTTTGACAATTTGGCCTTCCTAATTGAAACAATCTGAAATCATTTTTATATGGTTTTATTCATATGCTTGGAAATTATTTAAAATTGCTTAAAGTAAAAAATAACCTTCCTTAGAAAAATTCATTCATGCTAATTCTTCAACTTGGCATTGGCTCAGTTGCCATAGGTAATCAACAACAAAACTCCCCTCAGACCCAAACATCTGTATGATGTACCCCCTCCCTTTCTTTCTTTAAAACTTAGCATTTTTCTAAGGAAGATGATATATATTAAAGGATTAAAATGGTATGACAAGGTTACCAACGTGGAACTGAGGACAAGAACTAGACAAGTGCCAGTGGAACAAGAGATGAGAAGAAGATGATGACGATGGGTAGGACACACACTGAGGAAACCTGTTGATAGCATTACAAGGCAGTCCTTGTTCTGGAACCCCCAGGGCAAGAGAGGCAGAGGTAGAACAAGAAGCACATGGAGAAGAGAGCTGGAAACAGGTGAAAATGATGAGGAGAACGTGGAAAGAACTTGAGATGATGGCACGTGACAAGAGGACTTGGCATGTGTTTGTTGAAGGCCTATGCTCCTTTGGGAGTGGAGGGTTATGAATGAATGAATGAATGAAGATACATCAAAAGATGTTCTAGGCTCAAAGTTCTGTTTATCAGTGTCAAGAAATGCCAAAATGTCACAATGTGTAGTAAATTATACATAAAGATACATTTCTTAGCTGTAAGAAAAATTTTTGGAAATGGAATTTGGTGAGTAAAAAAATTTGCACAATTTGATGGTAAATCTACCATCAGAATGTTATAAAAATTGGTACACAATTTATCATGGCAGATACCTGGTAATTATAAAAAGTGCATAATTTATTACTTATTTATTATAATAAAAATGTATATTTATTGTGATAACATTAACAGCAGGTAATTATATTTAATATGCACAATTTATCATACTTATATGTTGCCAGCTGACAATTATTTGAATGTGCACATTTCATTACAGTAAATGTTCACAGCTTGCCATCATAAAAATTTGCATCATTTATTATGGTAAACAATGCCAGATGATAAATATATAAATGTGCGCATTTTATTATAGCAGTAGTTGACAGCTTTTATTATATAATAATGTGCAACACTCATTATAGTAACAATTTAGTTATGATATAAATGTTTACAATTTATTATGGTGAATGTCGACAGATGGTAATAATATAAATATATAAATGGGCATACATTTGTATGGCAACAGTTGACTGCTAGTATTACAGAAATGTGCGTAAAATGTTACAGCAAATGTTTACAACTGGCGAATTTATAAATGTACATTATGCATTATGGTGAATGTTGATACCTGTCATTGTACCAATGTGCATGATTTATTATGATAAATGCTGACCTTCCATTATGAAATAATTGTGTTCAATATATTATGATAAATGTTGGCAGTTGGTAATGATAAAAATATGCAAAATTTACTATTATGGCACAACAACATTTGAAACAAGCATACTGAAGTTAGACTGCTGTCTCAGTAAAAACCTGGCTAACATTTGAAATGACCTCTCCTTAGATCCCAAAAATGGCTGACTGATAAAATGTGTGGATGAATTACTATCACTGAAATCACTGTGATTGTTACTTGCATTATCCATTTGTTTAAAGATACAGAATTAAGGTTATTAAAATAACATCAGAATTAATATTAAAAATCTGAATCTTCAACTCAAATGTCAAGTCAATTCTAATGTTTGGACCTGAAACATGGAGAACAACAAAAGAAATTACAGACTTTCAAAAATTGGTGCTTGCATAGAAAAGACGGATTGAAATGGTATGACAAGTTCATCAATGTAGAACTGATGAAAAAAACCAGACAGTTGCCGGCGGAACAGGAGATGAGAGGAAGGTGATGGCAATGGATAGGATACATACTGAGAAAACCTGCTGACAGCATTACAAGGTAACCATTCTGGAATCTCCCAGGGTAAAAGAGGAACAGGGAGACTTACAAACCTAAAGGGAGAGAATTGTAGACAGAAATGAATGGATTAAAGATCTTGAGTGGATGGCATAGGCCAGGATGACTTACCATGAATTTATAGATCTATGATCCTTGGGAAGCTGAAGGGTAATGATGATGATAATGTGATGAGCAAGATTGCAAAGTGTGTGCAAGATTGCAAACAGGCGAAATTAAGACAGCGTGTAGAAAAGTATCCACTATGGAAAGATTACTTTATGCCAAACCATGAACATTTTGGATGCGAATGACTTGTTGAAATGTCTAAGAAACAGCCAGCCAGGGACTAAAATCCTGTACTGGGTATGCACTGGGTATATTAAATCATGAAATGTTTGTCAGATTATACAGTTTTTATGTATGTGTGTATGTCAGTGACAATGTTAGAAACAATTTTTTTTTTTTAACATTTAAAATAAATGTATTTCATAGAGAACAAAACTACCAATATAAGAACAAAAATAACAAGCAAATATTGTGAGAAACCAAACAGCTAGTCTGCATGAACTATTCCTATAACACTGCTGAATACATACTGATAATAAAAACTCACACAAAGCATCTCTCAGGTAAGAAACAATCTAGTACACCATGAAATTTCTGGATTAAGTTCCAGTCAACAGCTAAGTTTTAGCAATAATTTCTTTAAAAAACACCCAAAAAAAAAACCGAAATCAATGCTGCCTTCAAATTTTTCAAGAGAAAAAGTTCATTTAACTGCTTAGCTGTTGACATCCTGCCATGTTACTTAAATACTGTTTAACACATTCCAAAATATTAATTTAATCCCTGCAAATAACTTAACGCTGTTATTAACATATGAAATGTATTTAAAAAACCATCAGTTAACAATGATATCTAACAATACATAATACATTGTTCTGGTACCTTTCTATCTTAGAAGTCAACTACAGATTGATTAGTGACAGTTACCAATAGCTGAGTTTCTGAAAGGAAATCATTATGGCATGGATAAAAACAGATTTTAATAATTAGGACTTCAGAGTATTCAAAGTTCTAAGAAGAATAATAAGAGCGGCTTGGGGGCCAAAGAGTAAGGACCACAGCAACCAATGGACAAAGAAGATTAAAGAATATCAGCTTAGATTCAATAAAGGAGATGGAGTTTAATCAATCACAAACTATGCACGAAAAATGAGATATGGACAAGATAGTGAATAGGTTGGATTTTACAAAAGGTACTAGAAGACTAGCTCTTTGAAAGAGACTCCAAAGAGAAAGAAACACATAAAACTGGTATTAATAAAGGCCCAAAACCAAGTTGGGCGTAGATGATTTAGCTATTTTGAGAGGGTGTTTTTTTTAAAAAAGGAGTTTTGGTAGGTGTGCTGTGTTTAACATACACACAATGTCCGTCAGTTATACTAAGACACTTGTCCACATATAAAAGACCTTGTGGTCTGATTATAATTTTGTAATAGATGCTTTGTGTGTTTTACTGTTTGGTAAGGAATGATGAAGGTTTTGATAGATGAGGCATTCCCTGCCACAAGTGGCGCAGATATGAAAACATGACTAAAAGTAATATAATAGTAACCAGATGCTAGACAAAATTAGAATACTACGTAGATGAGAAGCCACAGCAATTGCATTTGAAAATACACAGAGAAAGAAGAAAGGATTATGGGATATATGCCACTAAGGATAACCAGAATGCACTAGGAGAAACATCCCAACAAGATATGGAATCTTATATATTAGACAGCACTATAGACAAAGTTAAAGGGACACACAATGATATCAAAATAAGAATTCAAAGGTAAGAAGAGCTTCAGTTTCATTAGGAAATATATGAAAATAAAAAGACAAGTCCAACACACAAATAAGAATCTTCAAATCAAATTTCCAGTTAATCCTGCTGTATGGCTTTGAAACATGAGGAGCAGCAAAAACAAGTTACAGACTTTCATAAATGTGGACTTGCGATAGAAGAATTGAAATGGTCTGACCAGATTAACAATGTGCAACTGATGACAGGAATCAGAAAAGTGCCAGTGGAAGAAGCGATGAGGAGACGACATTGGCTTTGGATTGGACACACACTGAGAAAACCAGCTGACAGCATTACTAGGCAGTCCTTAATCAGGAATCCCCAGGGTAAGAGACATAAAGGGAGATCAAAGAAAACCACATGGAGATATGCACACAAGAAATACATGAAGGGAGATCAAAGAAAACCACATGGAGATGTGCACACAAGAAAGACATGAAGGGAGATCAAAGAAAACCACATGGAGATGTGCACACAAGAAAGACATGAAGGGAGATCAAAGAAAACCACATGGAGATGTGCACACAAGAAAGACATGAAGGGAGATCAAAGAAAACCCCATGGAGATGTGCACACAAGAAAGACATGAAGGGAGATCAAAGAAAACCACATGGAGATGTGCACACAAGAAAGACATGAAGGGAGATCAAAGAAAACCACATGGAGATGTGCACACAAGAAAGACATGAAAGGAGATCAAAGAAAACCACATGGAGATGTGCACACAAGAAAGACATGAAGGGAGATCAAAGAAAACCACATGGAGATGTGCACACAAAAAAGACATGAAGGGAGATCAAAGAAAACCACTTGGAGATGTGCACACAAGAAAGACATGAAGGGAGATAAAAGAAAACCACATGGAGATGTGCACACAAGAAAGACATAAAGGGAGATCAAAGAAAACCACATGGAGATATGCACACAAGAAAGACATGGAGGGAATAAAGAAGTCATTTATTTATTGGGCACAATAACAATTTTTTTCACAAGGATTTCACACTCTAGAAATACACTCATAGTGTTATGGTATCAATAATCCTGACTTATGTACATTAATACAAAGCACGGAGTACATCTTCTAAAATGAATGAAGATAGATATATAAAAATAACAACAGTGAATGATCCAAGCTGTAGGAAGTTTTTAAGGAGTAAAGTTGTTGTCAAGTACCATGCCTCACGGCACAGGCAATCATGTATTTCCACAACTTCCTGTTTCCAGCACCATTTATCAGTTTTCTTGTTGACTTATTTCCATGCCATGACGTCAGACTGTCCCCGTATCTGTTCTCTCTGTCATCCTCTATCTATTTTTCTTTCAATCTTTCCTGTTGTCGCCATACATTCCAGCTTTCTTTTTCTCATAAAATGCCCAAAGAAAGTGGATTGCTTACTTCTAACATGAATAATAAGCTTCTGTTGCACATTGGCCTCTTTCAGGACATCCTCATTACTTTTTTTTGGCTGACCATGATAATTTTAACATTCTTCTATAAAACCACATCTCTGTGGCCTCTAGTGCTTTCTGTACTAATTATCCATGACTGACTTCCATATATCAGGATCAGTTCTATGTAACACTGAAGAACTCTCTTTCTTATTTCCAATGACAAAGAATTGTTGCATAAAATACTTGTCATAATGTTGAATACATCTGGGGATATAGTGGGGTAACAAATGTAAAGTTAATCTTTGCTAAAATCATATACATTCTAATACGGCATAAAGACGGGTCTTTATCTGTGAAATAAAAAGTCATTACTAGTAAAATTATAAGTCTTTTTAAATAATAAGTGTTCTTAGCTGAATGATAAGTCTTCTTTAGCTAAATAAAAATCTTCATGAACACAGTAATATAAGTTTTTATTAGCAAATTAGCTGTAAACAAGCAAATTAATCGTGAAATAACAATAAATGGAATATTAATAATAAAAGAACAAGGTGAGACCTGCACAAAGTAACGGAATTCATCTAGCAAAGGAGCATGGAAAATGACACAATATTTTGGCAATAGGACAGTGTTTGGTTCACATGGATTTTTTTGGAACATAGAAAATGACATCATTTTAGCAATAAGACAGTGTTTGGTCCACTTGGATTTTTTTAAAGGATTAAAATTAGCAATGATGTCACATTGATACAAATGATATTGCAGAGGGATTGCATAATATATTGTCAGTTGTTGCTTTAAGGGAAAAAAGCTTTCATGATTATGCGGATGAACTATGAACTCTGTTAATCGCTGGTGTCATGCTGTCCTGCTTTATGTACCATAAATCTAAAACTATCATTAAGCTGGTCAGTAGTGTGAATACTCTGGTAGACCACGAGGTATAGAAGCATCAGTGTTTTATGGGCTGAATTTTTGTTGTTGTTAATAATTATTCTTAACTTTTTTATTTAACATCCACTTATTTCATCAAAATTTTTATTTGTGCTTTTTACACTGCATAGAGCTAGAATTGCCACTGGATGATTATTGTACCAAGCATTCACATGCTATTGCAGCAATGGTTTTTGTAGCAATATGTTTGACATGATAAGGTTGCTAGCCTCATACACAGCCTCGTATTAGTCTCATAATAGTCTCATATTAGTCATCTTGTATGACATGCTTGAGGCAGACATAGTCTTATTTGTTCTTTGTCTCTGAAGAGACCCCTGGGAACTCTAAAGGCCTACTAACGTCAGGGTTTGGTTTGGTTTGGTTTCAAGGACCATCTTCACTGTACACGGACAACTCCATCAGTGCTCTGATCTCCTCCTTCAGATCACACAAGGAGGATCTCAGCACACTGCATGAACTCTGTAACACCGGCGAGGATCCCAATATGTGTATACAGGAATCACACATTCTATAAATATATTTTGTAGTGGGTAAGCTTTCTCATTTTCAAATTTTGCCAGGGCAGCGGCCGTATGGCTTACTCTTTACAATTTCCAGCTGCCAAGGGATTTTTAATGTACGCTAGTTGCACACAGGACCCGTTATTTTTTTGCCCATATCCAAGGAGGCTGGGAATCCGATTTCACTACCCAGGAGATTGGGGGGGGGGGGGGGCATCATTATGAACCACTGGTTCTGAGGAAAAACATGTCCATCAATTATATTCCCTGTGCTGGGAGCAAACACGGTACCTTTAGAATTAGAGGTGGACACCATACCTCTAAGCCACTCCGATCCCATAACTTCAGGGTTTAACTGTGAACTTGTTCATAGTTGTTTACTAAATGCAAGCAAGTAGACCCATTAAAACAGTAATGAGGGAAGAATTAAAGCCAACATTTTAACATTCCAGCATGTGCAGTACATTCAGAAGACTGAGAATCATGCTTGGAACTCACTAAGAGGTGATTAAAATTAGGCTGCTCAAAGGGTAGCAATATTATCATGTTAAACAAATTGCTATACAATCCAAAGATGCAAGACCATATGAAAGTGTTTTGGCACTGGCTTCACTGAGTGAGGACCAACTACAATGGTGATCCCAATGGTCCGGAAGGAAATAAGAAGACATTTCAAAATTGATTCATTCATTCAAGTTTAACTTTGTTTTTGTTTATTTAACACTCGCTGATTTCATGGAAAAGCTGCATATTTGCTGATGCTTCATCATTTATCATTCACCGGGCAATAAAATCATGTATATGATTATCCAAAAGATCGTGATTTTTATATGACCTGAGCTTAAGTGACCCATATGGTCATTCTTGATTACATACTTCTGGGCCATAATTTCTCCAATAATGTTTTTCATTCATAAGATTATAAACTGTAATTAAATGGAACAAAATTAAAAACAGCAAGGTAATCATCAACATGAGACAATGTATGTCTTTACACAAGAAATAAATATTGAAGTTTTTTTTTTTTTTTTTTTAAATAAGGATTGTGTAAGAACATTACATTACTGCTGTATATGAATTGTAGATAAAATATATATGAAAACAATGCAATATTTTGTATGTTTCCATAAAATTACGAATTTATAAAAATTATCTTGCTAAAATGATTTTCTGGGTTTATAAAATGTTTGATAAACCGCCGACCAAGTAAAGTGGAAACAGTTTGTTGCTGCCCTACAAGACACCACCAGGCGTGATGGCCATTGACTGCTTTGACAGTCTGCGGCTAAGGATCAAAGAAGAAGTAGAAAATGTTTGATAAACAGTAGCTATACAAGAACCAATAGAGATATTAAATTGACACTATCTCAAAAACATATATCTTTTAGCACAAACTATTGTTGAGTTTCTCATGTGATAGTACACGGATCAAAATAGTATCCCAATATTTTTTAGCATAAACTTTGCTGCATTGTTCAAATGGAGAAGTTTCTCAGAGTTAATATCTCAATCATATTTAGCATAAACTATAACTGATTTTATCATAGAGTCATCTCATGGTCAATATCTCAATTATCCTTAGCATAAACTATTGCTGTATTTCTCATACAGTGATCTAATGACTAAAGGCTCGAGATAGATCATCATTAATTTAATATTATGCCTTATTTGAATCTAAGTGACAGTTTAGTGGGCTACTTAACATCTGTATTTCAGATAGGCTACATCAAGTGGTACCAACGGGCTCATCACCCGTTTGCCAGTCACTTCGATTACGGAAACAACAGCAAATGGATTGATTTGCCGTTGCCCTAAAGACGCCAATAGGCGTGATGGGAAACAATGGCAAAGAAAACCTATCTGCTGTTGCCCTAAGACGCCACTAGGCGTAATGGCCACTGACTGCTTTGACGGTCGGTGGCTAAGGACGGAAGAAGAAGAAGACATCAAGTGGTAGCCCTGTATACTTCTGAGGGGGGATCTCTGAAGAGACACAGAATGAATAGGACTACCACACCCTCAGGTATGCAATACAAGGCGACCAATATCAGATTGGGCATGGGGCTGGCAACCTCATCACATAAAACACATTACCACAGAAACCCCCACTGCATGAGCATGGTACTGCTTGGTGCAGGCTTCCTGCAAGGGGACCAGCTTGTTTGTGGCTCCATGTCCCACAAGGAGTACAAAGGAAAATCATGATGAATGACATCAAATGGTAGATACTTCCAGGAAGGTGCCTTGGTGATCAGTGGCACATCTGATTTAGGTTCATTAAGGCTAAAATTTGAGAAACACTTAATAATGAAGTTAGTTGCTTATCCTTTACAGGACGTGACAATCAACCCCAGCTTTTATTGGCTGTTTTGTTATTTTTCTAAGCAATTTTTATGTTCAGTAGTTTGCCATTGCTTTCTGAACGGTACGGCGCTTATACCATTGTTAAAAATCCACACAAAGCGATCTGCTACCAAACCGCCTGCAGCAGGTTTCAAACTTGGTATATCTGGATTATGAAACTGCGTTCATATCCATTAGGCCACAGATGCCGACGGTATTTTCCGTTAATTACACTTGTGTTAATAATACAGGCAAAGGACACACAGAGGATGTTACTGCCATTTAGAATTACTGCAAAACAACATTAACAAGGCAAAAATGTATGCAAAAAAATGATGGAAGATACCTGATCATTTGTGTGGATACGTAATAAACAAAGTAGACCAACAAGAAAAAATGGGGAATAGAAATTTCTTTGCCTGTAATGAAATGTTAATCACAAAGGCCAGAATATACATAGCTGCTACTTCTCGGCTGCCAATGAGTATGCTGATTAAACATGCACCCCAACTGTGTTACATGAAATCAAAACAATGATGAATGTAATTTAGGCTTTTATATTTGTTTTGCCCTGAGGAAGGCATTCTTTGCCAGTTATTAGGGATTTATTCATATACTTCCATTAAAAAAAAACTCCTTATACTTTTAAAAACTTCTACACGTCTGCATCTTGTATCTGACATCCTCGGGGCCAGCTTTCTTTCGAAAACCGGATTTTTGCAGTTTTCAGAAATTAACCAAAAAAATTTAATGATGAAAAATACCTTGTTCAACCTCTGATGAGTTATAATTAGGATATATATTGTTTTCAATTCCAAATAATAAAAATAATTGCAGATACAGGAAAGTGGTATCACATCTGTCAAATCATTGTAAATATGGCAAATCAAAATTACCAATTTTGCGTCTATGTTAAAAAAAAAAACCAAACAAACAAAAACGAGATAAAACAAAACAGAACAGTGCTCAGATGTCACCTAAACTGTGTTTGAAAAGTAGCCCAAAGTGCCCAAAAATGTGTTTAAAAAATAGCCCAAAGTCACCCAGAATAGTCAGAAACCACCCAAATTTTGATCAAAACGCTGCTCACAGAAACTTTTGATCATCAAAATATTTCAGTTTTCAGGTGTTTGGATACAAGAATATAAACCTGTACCATTAAAATTACAAGAATGACTCCAAACCAGTTAAGAACTAAAGAAAACATTTTAAACTTCATTTTCCAAGAACAAGACCTATTTGATGATAGTCAAAATTGTATGATAATTTTAGGCCTTTAACTGACAAACCTGCCCAGCATAGGTCCTAGGGGTCTATGTGGCTACAAAGCAAGAACAGGAATACAGCTCCCTCAAGCATGTCAAAAGATGTGACTAGTATGAGGTTGTGCGTGGTGATGGCACCCTCATAATGTAAAACAAAGAGCTATTGAAACCACTGCTGCAAGCGCGTGAGATTGTTTTGGTGCAGACTTCTACAGTTATGGTCCCACATTTTATAAGGAGCAATATGAGAAATCACCCGTGTGTTACCGGGGCCCAAAAGGGGAGCAAAGAATAGTAACACTGTACCCTACCATGCATATGTAAAAAGTGACTACGGAGGGTTGGGCATGGGGCTGGTTACCCCATCCCGTAAAAAAGAAGACAGAAGAAGGTCCTCTGAAAAGGAGGCGCATGAAGCAACCCAGAGAATGAGGAAAACATGGAAAGAACTTCGGATGGCACAGGACAGGAAGACTTGGCATGTGTTTGTTGAAGGCCTATACTCATCAGGGAGCTAAAGGGTATTGACTGATTGATTGAATATGAGAAATTAATGGATGAATAAATTAACAAGCTCAAAGTCAGATCAAAGAAAATGTACAGGGAACATCAGCAATTAACTGAGGAAATCAATTATTGTCATTAATTGATCAGTGATACCAGAAATTGTGATCTAATGCTAAGTAATTAAAAATGACATAGGTACTAGGGTAATTTGGTATTTGTATGATGTTAAAAAAAGATACAAAAATACTCAATTTACCTAAATCAAAAATAAGGCAAGGAAACTGCTAAATGAAACAAAGCTGTACACTGTTGAATTAATGTCTAGACAGATTCCTCTTTGTAAGAGATGCCCACAAATGTAGACTTTGGGGCTACATCTTCATATTCAGGTGGGGGTGAGTCCTCAGTCTTTTTCTTTGGTGTCCATCGACTACGAGAATATCTTTCTCTACGATCATCATTACTTTTTCTCCGGTCGGCTTCATCTATTTCTTTCGCAGGCTGTTTTTGGTTCTGTTGCTCCAGACGTTTGAGATCTGTCCCTGAAGGAGGTTGTTTTGGGATCTGAGGTTCCCTTTGTCTATCTTTAGGTTGAGATGGTTTCTGGATTCGTGGTTCAGTTAGTTTTATGTCTTCATTTAACGGATATTGTTGCTCTGTTCGAGTGACTTCTGGGGGAGGTGGGGGTAGATTCTGTTGTTCTGAGTATCGCTTACTTTCTCCCGTGGGAGGTTTCTGATTTTGTACAACATGTATTGGATCTTCTTCTGTATAAGGTGGCGGCAGAGGTAAAGGAGGCGACTGTCGACCCTTTTCCTTAGACTGGATACTTTCTCGACTTTTTGACCGCTTGTTCTCATTCCTTGATAGCTCACCACTTAGCCTATCCCTTTCTGCACTTGGACCACGTCTTTTTTCTTCATTTCTTCTCCGTCTACCAGACCTGTCATCATCGTGTGGACTCCTTTTGATGCCTTTATCTTCATCATGAGTGTCTCTGTACCTCTCTCTATCTCTTTCTCGACTGTCCCTACGATAAGATGGCTTGTCTTTATCTTTTTCACTGTCTCGTCCTTTCTCTCTACCTCTGTCAGTATCATCTTGATCATCATTGTACCTCTCTCGATCCTTATTTCTTTCCCGACTGTCTTTACTGTAAGACCGCCTGTCTCTATCTCTTTCATCATCATGTCTTCGACCTCTGTCTGTGTCACTGTCATCTTGATCATCATACCTTTCACGACTATACCTCTCTCTACTTCTCCTTCTCCTCTCCCTCTCTCGTTCATATTCATAAATACTATCATCACTATACTCATCATAACTTCTCCTCCTCCTCCTACGATCTCGATCATAGTCACTGTCATCATCACTATATCTGTCGCCCCTCCTACGGTCCCGTTCCCTACTGCTTCTCCTTCTTCTATCATCATATCTGTCCTTGTCATCATAATCATCACTATCGCTGTAGCGGTCTCGACCACGACTACGTCTCTGATTGGGAGAATATTTATCTCTATCCCTATCAGAAAGTCTATCGCGACTTCCAAGCCGCACCTTGTCCAGACTGTTATGATCGACAGCGTCTACATTACCATTCATAAGCTCAGTTTTGTCACGATTCAGACTGGACTGTGAACTGGAGTGCCCCTTGCGACTACTATATGAATACTGGCCAGATTTTTTAAGAGGCTCAGATGGAACTTCAGATCCTAGAGACTGTGCTATGGTTTTCCGAGGGTTGGAACGATAGGATCGCTCAGACATGTTGTCTCCTGTTTTGTTTGACATTCTGAAATGTAAGAAAGTCAAAATCAATAGTTACTATCAAACAGAAAAAAACATTTAAAAGAGAAAACTATCTTGGTTAAGTGTTAGGATAAGTTGACAGTAAGAAATGAAATGCCAAAAGATCTTTTAGTGGTAGTATACAATATATACTGAAGCACATTAAAAACGCACCACCTGTATAATCCAGGAACAGAGTGTGAAATGTAAATATAAGTGTTTACAAGTTTACATATTTGGAATCTTTATTCATTTTCCTATGAATCCATGCTGGTCATTAATTTGTACATTTGATTGTTATGAAATTCATTGCATTCTGTGCAGGCAAGGGAGAAAACCAAAAATGCAACCAATAGAAAAATTCATTCACACTATCCTCAGTATCTGGTATGTCCACCGTGTGCTTGCAAACAAGCTTGGCAGCGGCTCCGCATGGAACGCACAAGTCTCTGAAGGAAATTCCGGGGAATCAAGTCCCATTCACATGTAAGAGCAGCTTCGAGCTGTTGCAGATTAGCTGGAGAACCTTGCCTGTAGACTCTGCGTCCAAGCTCATCCCACAGATGTTCTATAGGGGACATGTCTGGTGATAGGGCAGGCCAATCAATCGTCACAATGTTCTGCTGCTGTAGATATTGCTGCGTAATGCATGCGGTGTGCGCACGTGCGTTATCCTGCTGGAGAAGCTGCAAGTCTGGATAATTTGTGAACGCATGAGCAACCAATGCATCCAGAACCTCATCTCGATATGTCACAGCATTAACATTTCCACAGAAGACGTGAAGAGGCAAGCGATGGTGAAAACTGAATCCTCCCCAAATGTGAATACTGCCACTTCCAAATCGATTGTGCTGATGAACACAGCAATCTGCAAAGCGCTCTCCACACCGTCGCCAAATCCACATACGTCCATCAGCAAAGGATATGTTGAATCTGCTCTCGTCTGTGAATAGGACAGCATTCCACTGCAGTCTAGTCCATCTGACATGTTGCTCTGCCCATTGCAGGCGCTGCTGACGATGTCTGTGAGTCAGGTTTGGCCCAACATAAGGTCGTCTTGCAGTAAGGCCTGTATCTCTGAGTCGTTGTATGACTGTCATTCGAGAGACTTGCCCACGTCTACCCACTATTGCTCTTGCGGTTTGACTTGCCGGGAGAGAACGATTCCTTAGGTGACTCAGCACAATATGACGATCTTGCGCAGGGGTAGTAACTCGTGGTTGGCCACTCCGAAGTCTATCCCGGGCACTGCCAGTGGTTCCGTAATGTTCATTGAGACGTACAATAGTGCTGTGGTGGCAATTCGTCCTTCTGGCAATGGCCCGCGAGCTCATTCCGGTCTCCAACATACCAATGGCTCGTTGGCAGTCGTTTTCAGATAGTCGTGGCATTTCAAGCACATGTACAGGGTGTTTTGTCTCAACGGCCTTTTTATACCGAGTATACTGCCACAACGAGTACACATTTTCAGGGTCATAGCTGTTGGGAATCGTGTTGCACGTGTAACTTTCATTGTTTTCATGTAGTCTGTACACAAACCCGTGGGTTGAATCATGCACTTTCCATTCCAGCAGCCATTCGCTCTCTACCTCATGACAAACACGGGGAAAATCCATTCCCACACTTTTTTTTTCCAGCTTCTCGGCATCAGTATATCTAATAGTGGTGCGTTTTTAATGTGCTTCAGTATATATCTACAGTGGAGTTCACTTACTTAAAAATAAAAACAACCTACGAGTTAAATTACTTTCAAATGAAAACAACCTACCCTTCTGAACAATCTTCAATTATTATATTATTTTAATATTGCATATGACCATATCATTTTGTAATATTTGGTAATGCCTTTTGTTAATGGGGATTTAATCAATATCCTTACTACTTTTAATCTTCAAACATTTGGTTTCAGAGCATTTTAATTCAAAATGAAGATCCAAATGTATGTATGTGAGGTTGCTCTGATGAAGAAACAAAACAAATCAAATGTGAAGAATGAGAAACAAATACAACAAGTCAAATTCACAATGTCTGAAGAAGATATCAACCAACTGAAGATGCAGAAGAAATCAAATATGCCAATAATCTGAACAAATAAACATAACATTTGAAATAAATACACCAAAGTTCTGAAGAAACAGAAGTACATACCAACAAACTGAAGAAGCAGGAGTACATACCAACAAACTGAAGAAACAGAAGTACATATCAACAAAATAAAGAAACAGAAGTACAAACCAACAAACTAAAGAAATAGAGGTACCTGCCAACAAAAGGAAGAAACAGAAGGATCTGCCAACTAAATGAAAGACACAGAAGTACTTGCTTACAAACTGAAGAAACAAAAGTACATACCAACAAAATGAAGAAACAGAAGTGCATTCCAACAAACTGAAGAAACAGACATACCAACAAAATAAAGAAACAGAAGTATATATCAACAAACTGAAGAAACAGAAGTACATACCAACAAACTGAAGAAACAGAAGTACATACCAACAAACTGAAGAAACAGAAGTACATACCAACAAACTGAAGAAACAGAAGTACATACCAACAAACTGAAGAAACAGACATACCAACAAAATAAAGAAACAGAAGTATATATCAACAAACTGAAGAAACAGAAGTATTTACCAATAAACTGAACAAACAGAAGTACATACCAACAAACTGAAGAAACAGAAGTTCATACCAACAAACTGAAAAAAACAGAAGTACATACCAACAAACTGAAGAAACAGAAGTACATACCAACAAACTGAAGAAACAAAAGTACATCCCAACAAACTGAAGAAACAGAAGTACATACCAACAAACTGAAGAAACAGAAGTACATACCAACAAAATAAAGAAAAAGAAGTACATATCAACAAAATAAAGAAACAGACTTATCAACAAAATGAAGAAACAGAAGTAAATACTAACAAACTGAAGAAACAGAAATACATATTAAAAAACTGAAGAAACAGAAGTACATACCAACAAAATAAAGAAACAGAAGTACCTGCCAACAAAATGAAAAAAACAGAAGTACATGCTAACAAACTAAAGAAACAGACATACCAACAAAATAAAGAAACAGACATACCAACAAACTAAAGAAACAGACATACCAACAAAATAAAGAAACAGAAGTATATACCAACAAAATAAAGAAACAGAAGTACGTACCAACAAAATAAAGAAACAGACATACCAACAAAATAAAGAAACAGAAATAAAAACAAAATAAAGAAACAGACATACCAACAAAATAAAGAAACAGATGTACATGTCAACAAAATAAAGAAACAGGAGTACATGCCAACAAAGTGCAAAAACAGAAGTACATAACAAACTCAAGAAACAGATATACATTCCAACAAAGTAAAGAAACAGACATACCAACAAAATAAAGAAACAGAAGTATGTACCAACAAAATAAAGAAACAGACATACCAACAAAATAAAGAAACAGACATACCAACAAAATAAAGAAACAGACATACCAACAAAATAAAGAAACAGAAGTATGTGCCAACAAAGTGCAAAAACAGAAGTACATAACAAACTGAAGAAACAGATGTACATACCAACAAAATAAAGAAACAGACATACCAACAAAATAAAGAAACAGACATACCAACAAAATAAAGAAACAGAAGTACATGCCAACAAACTGAAGGTAAAAAATAGATTAAACATACAAACAAAGTGAAAGAGATAGCAGAAACAAAGGGCCTCTATATATTTTTTAAAAGAAACGAAGCATACATTAAGTGAAACATCCCCAAATGACATAAACAGCAAACACATAATTGGCTTAAATATAAAAGATGGATTGGCGCTTAAATTATATAACTATTTTAACAACAAAGACTATCGGGACAAGTAGAATGGATATTATAATTCTACTTTGCAACAAAATATATATGTTTACAATACATTTATACCAATAGCAATATGAAGGTGAGTCATGTGGAAACCTTAAATAAACACAAACAAAAATATGAAACCTACTGTGTGCAACAGAGGGTATAACAAATTACTAGCAAGTGCACGACATATGGATCCCAGGGCCCAAATGTTATATCTACCAGTGTTGTAGAGAAGGCATTGTGGTGCAAGTGTGTGCAGTATATGTGCCATGTTCCTGTGTGTTGTATAAGAGTTATGTGTATGGGTTGTGTAAATGTTGTGTGTATGTGTGTAGTGTAAGTGTTGTGTGCATGTGTTTTGTGCACGTGTTGAGTGCATGTGTGTTTCAGTAGTGCTATAGGCATGTGTGCTGAACCAGTGCCATGTGCATATGTTGTTTACATGTGTTGTCTGTGTAGGCATTGTGCACATGTGTGTTGTCTGTGTAAGTGTTGTGCACACGTGTGTTGTCTGTGTACATGTTGTGCACATGTGTGTTGTCTGTGTAAGTGTTGTGCACATGTGTTGTCTGTGTAAGTGTTGTGCACATGTGTTGTCTGTGTAAGCATTGTGCATGTGTGTTGTCTGTGTAAGTGTTGTGCACATGTGTGTTGTCTGTGTAAGCATTGTGCACCTGTGTTATCTGTATAAGTGGTGTGCACATGTGTATTGTCTGTGTAAGTGTTGTGCACATGTGTGTTGTCTGTGTAAGTGTTGTGCACATGTGTGTTGTCTGTGTATGTGTTGTGCACATGTGTTGTCTGTGTAAGTGTTGTTTACATGTGTGTTGTCTGTGTAAGCATTGTGCACATGTGTGTTGTCTGTGTAAGTGTTGTGCACATGTGTTTTGTCTGTGTAGTGCATATGTGTGTTGCCTGTGTAAGCATTGTGCACATGTGTGTTGTCTTTTGAAGCATTATGCACATGTGTGTTGTCTGTGTAAGCATTGTGCACATGTGTGTTGCATGGATTTTGTGTGATTGTGTGCTGTAAAATTTGTGTGTGCATAGGTGTTATATCTGTGATGTGTGCATGAGTGCATGTGCTTTGCATAAGTGTTGGGTGCATGTGTGCCACATATATATGCAGTGTGCACTAGTGATATATTTGTGATAAATGCAGGTGTGTTGCATAAGTGTTGTGTGCAAATTTGTTACATTTGTGTTATGTGTATGAATGTTATGTACTACACGAGTGCTGTATGTGTTGTCCACATGCATATTGCATATGTATGTATGTGTGCTATTTTGTGTGTCATGCATGACCATAGCTAGCATGTATGTTGTATCTGTGTTATGTCCATGTATGTTACGTGGCTGTTGGACAGGTGTTGTATGAAAGTTATGTTACATGTGCTGCATGAATGTTATGTTACATGTGTTGCATGGGTGTTCTGTTACATGAGCTGCATGAATGTTATTTTACTTGTGTGCATGAATGTTCTGTTGCATGTGTTGTATGAATGTTTTGTTACATGTGTTGCATCAATGTTATGTTACATGTGATGCATGAATGTTATGTTACATGTGCTGCATGAATATTATGTTACGTGTGTTGAATCAATGTTATGTTACATGTATTGCATGAGTGTTATGTATACATGTGCTGCATGAATGTTATGTTGCATGTGTTGTATGAATGATTGTTGCATAATGTTGTTTACATGTGCTGCATGAATGTTGTATACATGTGCTGCATGAATGTTATGTTACATGTGTTGCATGAAAAGTTATGTTATATGTGTTGTATGAATGTTATGTTACATGTGTTGTATGAAAGTTATGTTACATGTGTTATATGAAAGTTATTTACATGTGTTGTATGAATGTTATGTTACATGTGTTGTTTGAAAGTTATGTTACATGTGTTGTATGAAAGTTATGTTATATGTGTTGTATGAAAGTTATGTTACATGTGTCATATGAATGTTAGGTTACATGTGTTGCATGAATGATTGTTGTGTGAATGTTGTATACATGTGCTGCATGAATGTTACATGTGTTGAATGAATGTTATGTTACATGTGCTGCATGAATGTTATGTTACATGTGTTGTATGAATGATTGTTGCATGAATGTTGTATACATGTGCTGCATGAATGTTATGTTGCATGTGTTGTATTAATGTTATGTTACATGTGTTGTATGAATGTTGGACCAGTTGCAGTCAAACAGAAAAGATACAACATCACGAAACTGAAGGATCCCCTCACCAGAAAAGCTTTTGTGGTCGACGTAAAGAGAAGATATGAGATTATCAAAAGCCAGGAAAAAACAGAGACCGATGATGTTGACCAGAGATTCAACACCATCTCAATAATATACAAGGAAAGCAGCAAGTCATGCTTGGGATTCCAGGAAAGAAAGAGCCAAGACTGGATAAAACCAGATACGCTAAACACCATAGTGAAGAGAAAAGAAATGAAAAGAAAGAAAACAGAAGCTAAGTCTCCCAGGTTAAAGGCAATATATAGTGAACAGTACAGTCAGCTGGACAAGGAAGTTAAACGTCAAACCCGTGCTAACAAAAGGACATTTCTGGATGACCTTGCAAGACAGGCAGAAGAGGCAGCACTGAGAAATGAACAAAGCACAGTATACAAAATAACTAAAATCATCAGTGGAAAACGAGGTGTAAACAATATTACATTAGTAAGAGATAAGCACGGAAATTTCATCACGACAGTAGAGGGACAGGAAACAAGATGGGCAGAGCATTTCAGAGAAACTCTGAATAAGGAACCACCAGAGACACAATTGAATGTTCCTGAGGCTGAAAATGATCTAGATGTTAATACAGACATCCCCCGAAAAGAAGAAATCATCACAGCAATCAAAGGGTTAAAGAATGGAAAAGCTCCTGGTCATGATAACTTAAATGCAGAGCTATTTAAGACAGACCCTGAGCTAGCAGCAGAACTATTAGAACCACTATTTGCACAAGTCTGGAAAACAGGGACAACACCAACAGAGTTGAGAAAAGGAATAATTGTCAAATTGCCCAAGAAGGGAGATCTTGCAGACTGCAATAATTGGAGAGGAATAACTCTTCTCTCAGTTCCCAGCAAAATACTAGGCAGGATAATTATACAGAGAATCTCAAAAGCAGTAGACCACAAACTGAGGAAAGAACAAGCAGGATTTAGAAAGAACAGAAGATATGTAGATCATATATTTACCCTCAGGAACATTATAGAGCAGTGCTCAGAATGGCAAAGACAGCTGTGCATTAATTTAGTTGATTTTGAAAAGGCTTTTGACAGTATACATAGGGACAGTTTATGGAAAATACTGAGGGCTTATGGAATTCCAAGCTGCATAGTGTCAATCATAAAAAGCCTTTATGCCAACTTTACGTATAGCATTGGGCAGAGCAACCTAACCTTTGAAGTGAAAACAGGAGTACGACAGGGATGCCCCTTATCAACCACTCTATTTTTAACAGTCATAGACTGGGTGATGCGCCAGACAACAGAGGGCAGTCCAAGAGGAATAAGATGGACTACATTTTCTACATTGGAAGATCTGGAATATGCAGATGACATTGCACTGCTAGCACACTCACATCAACACATCCAGGAAAAAAACGGATAGACTTAATAAGTATAGCCAGCAGGTGGGCTTGAACATCAACTTAAAGAAGACAGAGGTCATGACGTTCAATGTGAGCAGCCCTGAGCCCATATCAGTAAGGAATCAGCAACTGGAACAGACAGATGCCTTCACATACCTAGGATGCATAGTAACACCAGATGGCGGAGCAAGCAGAGACATCAACAACAAATGAATGAACAAAGCAAGAACAGCCTTTTTTTAGTCTAAACAACATCTGGAAGTCCTCTCAGTACAGCACAAGCACAAAATTAGGATTATATCAGAGCTGTGTGCTTTCTGTGCTTCTCTACGGCGTGGAGAGCTGGAGAGTTACAGAGAAGGAAATGTCGAAATTGTCCTCTTTTCACACAACATGCCTAAGAAAAATTCTCCGAATCTTTTGGCCGAATACCATCACCAACCAAGATCTGCTTACTCGGAGCAAGCAAGAGGACATGCACACCATCATAGCTGGCAGACGCTGGAGCTGGGTTGGCCATGTCCTCAGAAGAGACCCCGATGCCATCACAAGAACAGCTATGCTTTGGCCCCCTGAAGGAAAACAAAAGAGAGGCCGACCAAAAACAACTTGGCGGAGGACTGTGGAGGCTGAGATGCAAAGAATGAACCAGAAATGGGGCACTGTACGAAGGATGGCCGCCGACCGAGCAAAGTGGAATCAATTTGTTGTTGCCCTACAAGACACCACCAGGCGTAATGGCCACTGACTGCTTTGATGGTCGGCAGCTAAGGATCAAAGAAAAAGATGTGCTGCATGAATGTTGTATACATGTGCTGCATGAATGTTATGTTGCATGTGTTGTATGAATGTTATGTTACATGAATGTTATGTTACATGTGTTGCATGAAAGTTATGTTATATGTGTTGTATGAATGTTATGTTACATGTGTTGTATGAATGTTATGTTACATATGTTGCATGAATGATTGTTGTGTGAATGTTGTATACATGTGCTGCATGAATGTTATGATACATGTGCTGCATGAATGTTATGTTACATGTGCTGTATGAATGCTATGTTACATGTGTTGTATGAATGCTATGTTACATGTATTGTATGAATGTTATGTTACATGTGTTGCATGAATGTTATGTTACATGTCTTGTATGAATGTTATGTTACATGTGCTGCATGAATGTTATGTTACAAGTGTTGCATGAATGTTTTGTTACAGGTGTTTGATGAATGTTATGTTACATGTGCTGCATGAAAGTTATGTTACATGTGCTGCATGAATGTTATGTTACATGTGCTGCATGAATGATATGTTACATGTGCTGCATGAATGTTATGTTACATGTGCTGCATGAATGTTATGTTACATGTGTTGCATGAATGTTATGTTACATGTGTTGCATGAATGTTATGTTACATGTGTTGCATGAATGTTATGTTACAAGTGTTGCATGAATGTTATGTTACATGTGTTGCATGAATGTAATATTACATGAGTTGCATGAATGTTATGTTACATGTGTTTCATGAATGATTGTTGCATAAGCATTGCATACATGTGCTGCATGAATGTTGTGTTTATGTCTGCTGCATCAGTGTTGTGTGAAAATCATTCACATTTGTGTTGTGTGTATGAGTTGTTGCTGCTTGATTGTTGTGTGCTGCAAGTGTTGTATTTGTGTATTTTGTACATGCGTGTTCCATGAGTGCTGTGTGTATGTGTACAATATTTGTGTCATTTAGTGTGTACTGCACAACTGTTGTATGTATGTGTATTGTATGTATATGAACTGTGTGCATGTGTTACAAGGCTGTTTCATGAGTGGTGTGTGCACATATGTTGCATGAGCATTGTGTTTGAATCATGTCCTGAGCTACGAATATGCCATATGTCTTGTCTTGTCTTATCTTTGTTGTGTGTTTGTGCTGTATATGTATAGCATGTTTGCTGTGTGAGTATATGCATGCATGCTAGTAAATTCAGGTAGTCATCTGACTCACCCTCTCGCCTTTATAGCAACATTAAAATGAACAAATAATCTTAAAAGTCCATATGGCCATTTAGACACAAAAACTATGAAAGATGAAGTCTGACCAAAATTCTCTGGGGGAAAAGACTACTTAAAAAAAAGTGAATGGGATCTTTTTGCAACCATTGTACTCACTAAAAAATGAAGAATAATCAATAATAATAATAATACAATGTATACAATACCCCTCAAATAGCTAAAACATCAAACAAAGAGGAGAATTATGTGGAAGCAAACAATAAGAATACAAAAAAGCAAAGAGGTGCTTTCATTGCACACGGAACAATATGGGAATCACAAGAAATCAAGTTCAACATAAAAATCAGAATGTTCAACTCTTCTTCTTCTTCTTTGATCCTTAGCCACCGACCGTCAAAGCAGTCAGTGGCCATAACAAGAACAGCTATGCTTTGGACCCCTGAAGGAAAACGAAAGAGAGGCCGACCAAAAACAACCTGGCGGAGGACTGTGGAGGCTGAGATGCAAAGAATGAACCAGAGTTGGGGCACTGTACGAAGGATGGCCGCTGACCGAGCAAAGTGGAATCAATTTGTTGTTGCCCTACAATGTTCAACTCAGTCAGTCCTATTGTATGGCTGTGAAACATGGAGAACAACAAAAACACCAACCAAGGAGTTAGATTTTCATAAATAGGTGCTCGCGTAGAATAGAAAGATTTAAATGGTATGAGAAGATCTCCAATGTGGAACTGATGACCAGAGCCAGACAAGTGCCGGTGAAACAAGAGATGAGAAGAAGACGTGGGCGATGGATGGGACACACATTGAGGAAACTTGCTGAAAGCATAACAAGGCAGTCCTTATTGCTGAGGGAGTCAACAACAAAAAAACATAGGGAACAGAACTAGAGACAAACATGAAATTCCTTTCATTTGTGTTGATAAGGAAAGACCTTAAGCGGATGGCACAGGACATGAGAAGGACTTGGCATGAGTTTGTTGAAAGCTTATGCTACTTGGGGAGCTCAAGGGTAGTGAATGAATTTTTTTTAAACTGATAGAAACAATTGTTCTCTGTAATAAAAGATACTAAAACAAACCAAAGATCAGTTCTGACAGTGGTGTGTTCGAATCCAGCTTCTGCCTAACGGGGAGAAAAAAATAACTTGAAGAATACATGCCCCAAGTGAGCCTGACCACATAGACTGGCAGAAAGCCAAAGGGTGGATACATCTCTTTAAATGAAGGAGAGGGAAAGATGCAAGAGACCTTCTGATGATCAAATAAAGTTCAGAAGCCTGAGACAGATTACACGTAGAGGAAGAAGACAAAGTTCTACTGAATGTTCCTCTCCTGGGATTCCAACTATTGACAGAAATTGCCTGGAATTTTTCATATTCTTCATCTTGGATCCTTAGCCCCGACTGACAAAGCTGCCAGTGGCCATCATGCATAGTGGCATCATGTAGGGCAGCAATAAACTTTCCCCACTTTGCTTGGTCGGTGGCCATCCTTCATACAGTGCCCAACTCTGATTCATGCTTTGCATCTCAGCCTCCTCTGTTCTCCCCCAGGATGTCTTTAGTCTGCCTCTCTTTCACAGTCCTTCTGGGGTCCATAGCATAGCAGTACATATAAATCCTTCATACTGCCACAATAAATGTGCAAACAGACACCGAGAATTTTGGTGACCAGCATATGCCACATATTCTTCACTACTTTGAGCCCCTAAGATGTTGCCTTAAAAATATCACGGCTATTTTTTTCTAAAACTGACGACTTCACATTTGGACATCTTTATCAGCTAATGTATAGAGACACAGATGAGGTCACTTCAGGTATATCCTTCCTAGGATTTATTTTGTTGTGTCCCTCTATATAAGAATCATGGAATTTAGGACTTTCTTGAGCTTCTTTATGTAAGGATTTTTAAGCCTCTCTCCCTCTCTCTCTCTCGAGCCTCTTCTCCATATAAGGATCAGGTCTTTCTTTAGTCTCTTCTCTGGATGAGTGGAGACAAATGAAGATCATCTGATGCTATTCCATTCTCCTCCCATTTCCTTAAGAAAAAACATGCCTCTTCTCCATATAATCCTGAACTGTTTGTCCTTTTCTTTTCCTTTCTCTTCTTTGGTCCTTGGCCAATGACTGACAAAGCAATCAGTGATCATCACACCTAGTGGTGTCTTGCAGGGCAGTAACAAATTGTCTCCACTTTGCTCGGTCGACGGCCATCCTTCATGTGGTGCCCCACATGGTTCATGCTTAGCATCCCTGCCTCCACAGTTCTCCACCAGGTGGAGCTTTTGGCCGTCCTTGCTTTCACTTTCCTTCTGGAGTCCACAGCATAGTAGTTCTGGTGATGATGCCAGGGTCTCTTCTGAGGATGTGACCAACACAATTCCAGCGTCTACCCGCTATCATGGTGCACATGTCTTCTTGGTGGCTCTGAGTTAGTAGTTCTTGGTTGGTGATGGTGTTCAGCCAGAAAACTAGAAGAATTTTCGTAAGGCAGATTGTGTGGAAAGAGGACAGTTTAAACATTTCCTTGTCTGTTACTCTCCAGCATTCTGCACCATACAGAAGTACAGAAATTAAGAAGCTTTGTATATTTTTAATTTAGTATTTGTGCTGTCCTGTCATTGCCTTCAGTTCTCATATTAATTTTTTTAATTAAAATTTGAAGTCATTATCACAATTACCCTTTCAGCTCCACATGAAGTATAGATCTTCAATCAGTTCTCAAAAAGCTCTTCAGTCCTGTACCATCTGATCCAAGTTCAAATGTCTTATTTATATTTTTAAAGTCTGTCTAAAGTTCCCACCTCTTTGTGCTTTTTTAGGTCTCTCCTATTACTTTTAACTTGATGATTCCAGAATATAAACTGCCTTGTAATACTATTAGCAGGTTCCCTCAGGGTGCCCCATCCAGTGTCAGCTTCTTTTTCTCACCTCTTGTTACCCTGGTATTTGTTCGCTTCTTTCCATCAGTTCCATACTGGTGATCTATGTTATACCATTTCAATCCTTCTGATGTATGCAAGCACCCATGTAAGAAAGTCTGCATATTCTTGGCTGTTGGTTTTATTGATCTCCATGTTTCAGAGACATACAAATTGACTAACTTTACATTAAGGCAGAATTGGTGAGTATTTTGTTATTTATTTCTACTTCATTTACTCCAAGTTTTTGAGTTACTGAATTACTGTGGTTCTCTTCCTTGATTTGTGATGAATGTTTCTGTTATGTGTACGTTCAGTTTTAAGTTATAAATAAATTTGTGACAGCAAAAAATCCATCTCTTGTAGTATTTTTCAAGGTTTATTCAACTTCATTCATTATAATTGTTTCCTTTTCCCCTCCTTATGGTGCATGATGTCTGCAGCTGGTCCCCTTATAGGAAACTCACACCAACGCATTCAACTGCTCTTGAAGTGTTAGTTTCTACAGCAATTTATCTTAAATGATGAGGTTGCCAGACCCATGCACAACCTAATCTTAGCCACCTTTTATGATATGCCCGAGGAAGCAGCAGTATTGTTTTTTCTTTCAACTCCTCAGAGACACCAGAGAATTACACGGGACTTTGTTTTTGTTGAAAAAAACTGGAAACACTGCACTACGGGCAAACCAATTGGTGCTCAGTCTCCTTCAGCATATTTTGAAGGGTATGAATGCTAACTATTCCTGTTGTGTGTGTATGTCCATCCCTGCTAGCCTTACATTTTATGTCAAATTCCAGCAATCTTAGCGTTGTTGATTCATCTATTGCAGTGTCGTTCTCTAACAGGTGATCATTCATTGTCCTTAGTATCTCTCCCTTATTCATATCCAATGCCCCCATAATGGATGCTCTTGAGACTAGTCTGTCAGCTCTCTCAATGCCACGTACACCCTGCATGACCAGGACAGTATATCACACCAGTTTCTGCCAATTCAAAGCTTCTATGGATGTTTTCCATTCATGCTGTAACTTTTTCAAGTTATGTTCAAGTTCGCTGTAGCTCCTACACACACACACAAATACAAAAGTAAAGATAGCTATTAATGAAGTAAAACACAGCCAAGTAATAGACAATAAGATATGCAGGTAGGTTTTATAATGAAACAACAAAATCCCTGACATGGTAAATTTCAAGAAAAACTCTTTGTAAGCCTCAAGAACCGAAAAGGAATACAAAGAAGGTAAACAAAACAAAGTAACAAAATAAGTACAGATAACATGTTAAACTGATATATGTATGTAAGAGACTATTAAGTTTTATGATGGAACAATCAAACCTGTGATGTGAGACATTTGAAAAAAATTCTTAATAAACCACTCTATGGCGTAATGTCATCAGGCTAGAAAAGGCTGGACTATTGAAAATGAGGCTAGACTGCACCTGAAATAGGGGCAGACTATCCTTGAACTATATGGAAATGAGAACAGACTATCCATGAACTATATGGAATGGGGATGAACTATCCTTGAACTATATGGAAATGGAGACAGACTTGAACTGGATACTCTATACTGATGTTCCCTGTGACAGTTTTTAAGTCTAGTAGCAGCAATGAATTTAGTCAAAACCAGGAAAAGTCTATTTTCTAGTAATGTAGGATCCCTCAAATCTAAATACATCAAGATCAACTGTCGGAACACCTTCTAAGTATTTTGACTTTTAAGATTACATATTTTAATGAAATTGTACTTCTCCTATGGATTACACTATAGATGTATCAGAACCTCACTTTATGTTACCAATTTATTTAGAACTTTGCTTAATTATTCATCAACTGACATTTGAAAAATAAACCTTCCAGTATAGTCTAAACGTTATCTGAACAAATTTCTGATATCTAATCAAAATTCTGATTTACTGTAGATAACGTAAAATTTAAAAATTTTAGACACAAAATTCAAAGTCCTATAGTTCATGATCAACTAAAAGTTGTCAAAAAGATTTCTTCTGAAATAGATTCAAAATGTTATGATAGGCCCCCCACCCCCATTCTAGTTAGGTTCTCACAACTCAAAAAAAAAAAAAAAAACTTAGTGACTTGAAATCCAGCATTTGTATACAAAATGGCCACCATTTCCATGGCAACCAATGTACAATCAACCTCTTTGTTAGATAGTTATTTTTGTTGTGAGTTCTGGCCATGCATTTGAACCAAAATCCTACAATTATTTCTGAAAATAGCAGTTTCTGAAGCATCTGTCAAGTGACATTGTTCATTGCTGTATTGTACGTTATCATCAGGACATACTTAATTTTTGTTGTATTTGATATTCGTTGCTGTGCTACTGTAGTTAGTTTCTCTGCACTGATTTCTTTCTTATTTAATAATTTTATTTGTTAATTTAATATTAGTTTGTTTTTTTCCATGTTTGCTATGTCCTTTGTCATTTTCTCATAGTCCTTTTATATTTCTTATCTTTATTTTCTGTTTGCGACTGTGGTTAAGGAAAGGTAACCCCAAAAACGTCTGGTGTTTTTTAGTAAATTGTTCATCTGTAAAACTGACCAATACCATATTTCATTTTTGTTTTACTGGTCCCCTTAACATGAATTCTCTCCAGTCTTTAAGATGGTTCCCTCCTGAGATCAACAGAGATTATGTAACATGCCTCGCTTACACAACATTTTAGAATCTTTAACACACATTCCCTTCTAAAAAATAACCAAACAATCCATAGCATGAACCCACAGAAAAAAGGATGGCCACATAAGAGATGGTAAAACGTAGACGGCAACAAAGAAAACAGGAAAAACCTGAAAAATGAAGCATCCAAATACGACAGGTTGGAGAGCCAACAATGATCACTGTTTAAAGAGAAGTGAAAAAAAAAAACAGACAAACAGACCAAGCTCGCATTACCTACAGGACTCCAAAGTAATTCACTTTCATTTTGTAACATGTTTTTTTTGGCTCCATGGTAGTAATCTATGTTAGAAAGCTTTCTGATAATCAAATGATAAAAAACTCATAGGAAGTTCCTACAGACCAGCCCCAGATTATTTTATGAGTTAGCTAAACAGAAATTCTCTTAAAAATATTAGCCTGATCTTGTGAGATAATTATAATGACAAAATGGAGAAATGAAAAAGACTTGTTTAACCCAAATGAAAACATTAATGAAGCAGTAAGCGAATTCCACTGTTGTTAGCATAAACCTCTAGTCTGTAGACTTGAGAAATGGATTTAAGTGGCAAAACATTAAAATTTAAAACATTTTAATGGCAACATGCATTGCAGTTTTTCTGCAAATATATTTATTAATTAGGTTTTTAGAAACACTGGGAAATATCTGGAATATCAATATGTTACTCTGGGATAATAAAATGATATGATCTCAAGGCATATTTCAATGAGACACAGAAACTTTGGACATCTGTAGAATAATGCCACTCGAGACACTGCAGAATAGACCAGGCGCTAAATGCAGTGCCGAGCTTGTGAACATGGATCTGGTAATCACACTGTTTATTCAGGTCACAAGTTAGCATGCAAGCGAGAGGTAAATTAAGCCAATAAGATCATATGACATACCTCAAACCAGTCAAGGGCTGCAGCTCCTGCCTGTGAGGTCAACAATAAAATGTTAACAGATTTGCTAAATGCCTCACAATGAAAGTTCAAAGCTAATATTTATTACAGCCAAGGTGAAATATTTCAAATCTTCACCTTTAGCTGAAGCTTAACAAAATTAATGAAAAAGCAGAAAATAAAATGCAAACCTTAAAATATTAATAATAAGCTTTAAAAAAAAAAAAGCCAATGTAAAACCTCTAGCTTAAGCTAAAAAAAAAAAAATAATAACAATAATAAAAGCTTACAAAATATAGATGCCAAATCTGGAATACTTAACCTTCAGAATTTTTTTAACAATCAGACTGGATAACAAGTGCTAAAACATGACAAATACTGTAAAAACTGGACATGAGTTGATTTTCTTCATGACAAAGTACGTTCAATGGACTGTAAAGTCCAATATACTCGTACATGGATAATTACTGTCCGAGAGCAGGGTATTTCCAAAACATTGGCATCTCTTGGAACTAGCAAAGCTGTAATCATATTCATTACAATAAGAACGTTATTTGTGTCCGCATTGTGTATTGATGGTGAGCATACTTTTTCTTTTCCTTGTTATGCTGGTTGACAAACTCTGACACTAAAGGAGCAGCCTAAAGAACAACTGAAGTGTTGAAATAAAGATGCACCAAAGAACAAAACAGACTAAAACCAGATTTAAAAGAAAAAAAAAACAATGAAGGCCTTCTGAAAATACAGAAATGATAAGTCAGGTCAAGTGCCATGTCTCAAGTTGAAGGTCATTATCATCTTTATCATCAACTCTTCATCTCCCCAAGGACCATAATCCTTCAACAAACTTATGCCAATTCTTCCTGTCCCATGTCATCAGCTCAAGGTCTTTGCATGTGTTCCTGATTGATTTCATCACGTCTGTTTCCAGTTCTCTTCTCCATGGTTCTCCAGTCTCCCTGTATCTCTTTTACTCAGAACAAGGACTGCCTTGTACTGCTATCAAACAGGTTTCCTCAGTGTGTGTCCTATCCACTGCCAGCATCTCCTCATCTCTTGTTCCACTGGCACTTGTCTGGTTTGTGTCATCAGTCCGCTATTACTGATCTTGGTTGTACCATTGTGGTCCTATTCCGCGCAAGCACTCTTTTATGAAGGTATGTAGCTTCTTGGTTGTTTTTGTTGTTCTCCAATACTGCTTACTTGTCCTAACATTTACTCAGCATACTCCAATTGAAATAGTAAAAGAAATACAAAATTTGCTATACAGTGTATAGAATATTTTGAACATTAAAAAATGGACAAAATATTTTTTTTTAATACTAGAAAATCACAAGTGAGGGGAAACAATTATGGCAGAAGTGGCAAAGATGGAAGGACAGTGGTCAGTCTTAGAATGGTGGGGCTCTTTACCACCTAACTGTGATAGGAAGACTACATTTAATCTGAATCTATACCCCTGCACGCTTCATGGGAATGTGATGTCAGACTGCCATGGCATCCGTCAAATGAAGAAGAATGAATTACAGCATTCGTGGTTACCATTAAAAAAATCACCATTGTCATGTTCCCCACAGCAACAATAATATAAGATATTACCTGTCAGCTTTTTCCAGATCTGCCTTGTCAACTATATCTGAATCAGAATCTCGTCTTGTCACTGTGTGTGCTGTTGACCGAGAAAACCTGCTGGGAATAGAGTCCTGGGAATTGTAACGCCTTCCAATGCCAAAGGTTGAGTCCATATCGTATTTCTCATCTGCTATTGGAATCTTGGATTCTGATCTCTGAAAGCAAAATATGTACTTATTATTATTTCCAAAACTGAACCATTTTTGAGTCTCATTAGGAACTGTGGAGTACCCCCTAAGTTCATTCACCTAAAGATGAAAGTATAAGAAACAACGCAAAGTTCTTCATGAAGAAGAATTTACAGAACCCTTTCATATAAGAACTTGAGAGCAGCAGGGATGCCTCTTGTCATTATTTTTCTTCCTACTGGCTATAGATTGGATTATGAAAACACTAACAACAAACATCTGAGGTGAAATTCAGTGGACTCTGGGAAAAGAACTTGACAATCTAGATTCAGCTAACAACCTTTTCCATCCATCTATACCGAAATTGAAAAGAGATGCAAACTGAGAATACTGAAAGAAAATCATATCAAAGGGGTCTGAAAGTCCATAGAGACTAAGATTATGACAACGTGGTTAATGGTAGCCTGATTGCACTTGGAGAAGCAACCCTCCACCCCCAACAGAAAGTACCAAAGGGGATTGTGTTACAGACTTCACCATACAAGGTCCAGCCTTATGAGTGGAGTAACCAGTCCCCATTTTTGCTGCCTTGGTCTTCCCTAACTGAAGGTACCAATTTACAGCTCAGTAGACTGGTGCATGACTCTACCAGGTTTCGGTCCCAGTAACTGTGTCTCTAGGGGAAAATGTTCTACTCGCTTAGCCAATAGCATGCTCTACAAGATGTCACACATATATCTTAGCAGTAAATAGACAAAGGGGCTGACCACCCCATCATGTAAAACTGTTGACATAGAAACCATCGCTGGAAGAGCATGCATGTGCTTGGTGCACACTTCCTGGAGACAATGCTGCAATGTTGACTTCATGCTCTGTAAGGAGCACATGCGTTGGTGCAGGCTCTCTGGGAACAACTGAAGTACAGGCTCTCTGGGAACAACTGAAGTACAGGCTCTCTGGGAACAACTGAAGTACTGGTTCTCTGTGAACTACAGTATTGGCTCTCTGGGAACAACTGAAGTACTGGCTCTCTGGGAACAACTGAAGTACTGGCTCTCTGGGAACAACTGCAGTACTGGCTCTCTGGGAACAACTGAAGTACTGGCTCTCTGGGAACAACTGAAGTACTGGCTCTCTGGGAACAACTGAAGTACTGGCTCTCTGGGAACAACTGCAGTACTGGCTCTCTGGGAACAATTGCAGTACTGGCTCTCTGGGAACAACTGCAGTACTGGCTCTCTGGGAACAACTGAAGTACTGGCTCTTTGGGAACAATTGAAGTACTGGCTCTCTGGGAACTACAGTACTGGCTCTCTGGGAAATACAGTACTGGCTCCGTGCTCCACTGGCAGTCTCCATTGGGAGCACCAAGGAGAAAAAAAAAGAAGAAAAAGACAAAGCTGGAGGCACTGATGGTGATATGGAGAACATTCAAAAACTACCACTGAGCATTGGACCACTGCTGCAGTTGTTCACCTTGCTGGAAGCCTGCACCAAACAGCTGCATTTGCTGTGGCAGTCGTGGTTTCTGTAGCAACTTATTCCACGTGATGAGGCAGCCAGCTCTGTGTATAGTGTCAAATCAGCTGCCTCTTATGGCATGCCAGATGGAGTAGAAGTTATTATTTCTTCATTTGTTATTGTCATTGTTGATCAGAATAGACCTCACTGCACTCCGGGCAAACCCATAGGTGCTCAGTCTCCCTCAGCAAATTTCTTAATTTCCTGAGGCCCACCACCAAAAATCATGCAAGGTAGGATTAGATTTGAAAGGACAGTTATGTCTTTTCAAACAATTAGATGAAAAACAAACAAAAATAATTATAAATAACACACATCTGACAATAGGATCCCGTTACACGCCTATTGAGGTATATTGGGAATACAGTATTTTCTTAACCATAGGCACATTAGGAATGATGTGGTCAGCATCATGCTGGCTGCCTTAACCTTTCCAGAGTTATTACTTACTTACTTAGTCGTTCCCCTTCTACCGTGAGGTGTAGAGGTTTGGAAGAGAGAGCGCCAGACTATCCTATCGGCTGTCTTCCAGAGTTATTCTGGTACCCAATTCATGAGGCTGGATCGACCCCGCAGCCCTTTGCGGTCTAAAAAATCCCACCTCAACTGGGGATCGAACCATGGACCACCGAGCTAGGAAGCCAGTGCACTAACCCCTGCGCTACTGCGGCTACCATCTGACAATAGTTGATTCAATATGTTCTTACATTTTTCCTATTTTCCAAAGTCTAAGTGTGTTGAATGGAAGGAAGGTTATTTGGTCAAGTTGCCTAAGAAGGGAAATTTACAAGAGTGCACAAATTATAGAGGAATAATATTACTATCAGTGCCAGGAAAACTATTAAACAGAATCATCCTTGAGAGATTAAAAGAGTCCATAGACAAGCAAATGAGAGATGAACAAGCAGGTTTTCGACAAAACAGATCCTGTACAGACCAGATAGCCACATTGAGAATAATAGTTGAACAAAGTATGAAATGGAATTCACTGCTATACATCGGATTCGTGGACTATGAAAAGGCATTTGACAGTGTAGACAGAAAATCGCTTTGGAAATTGATGAGGCATTATGGAGTTCCCATGAAGATCATTAACTTAATAAAGAAGGACTTTTATAAACAGGTGCTTGCGTAGAATAGAAGGACTGAAATGGTATGACAAAGTCACAAATGTGGAATTGATGACAAGAACCAGAGAAGTGCCAGTGGAACAAGAGTTGAGAAGAAGACGCTGGCGATGGATAGGACACACATTGAGGAAACCTGTTGATAGCATTACAAGGCAGTCCTTGTTCTGGAATCCACAGGGAAAGAGAGGCAGAGGTAGACCAAAAAACACATGGAGAAGAGAACTGGAAACAGAGGTGAAAATGATGAGGAAAACATGGAAAGAACTTGAGTGGATGGCACAGGATAGGAAGACTTGGCATGTGTTTGTTGAAGGCCTATGCTCCTTGGGGCTAAAGGGTATTGAAGTGTGTTGTTTATGTCTATGTGCTGGTTATCTTCTCTTAGCAAAAGGTTTGTCACTAAATTATTTCCCTAATTAATGCCACCATCGTCATAATTTTTCTTTTTGATTGCTATGGAGCATGAAGGCACCACTGTAGCTAGTCTCCTTGCAGAAAGATTGCATCAAAGCATGCAAGCGCTTTTGCAGTGGCAGCTTCTGTAGCAATCTGTTTTACATGACGAAGCTGGAATGCCACGGGATTCATGCTGAGCTCATGTGAATTCTCTAACCAAGATCCCGAAGAACCTTCACATGGGGCATCCTGGAAACAGGCAAACTTCGAGTGGCCCTACATTACAATTCTCCCCTGTGGTTAAACAGATTGAAAACCCAACACTACACACTAAGCTTAGGTGAATTATTTGAGGTCCAGGCTTAACTCCTGCTTTTACCTAGTTGGCTGATGCATGGAGGCATATCTGGAATCATCTTTATATTACCACCAGCTATGCACAATGCTACAATATACATATGTGGTAGTGAACCTCTGTCTGTGATGCTAATTTTACCCTCATTCACTCTTGAAATCATCCATAAACTACCAGGGATTCCTCCTGTGGTTAAATTTGTTGAGAACCCAGCATTGCACACTAAGCCTGGAGAAGTCACTTGAGCCCCAGACCTGATTCTTTGGCTTTGATCTGGTTGACTGCATGCAGGAGGATCTCACTATGGACCCAGTGATAGGCAGGGGAAGCTGAGAAGTGGCTCTGTGTAGGACGTGACAATTCCTTGGGAGAGCCCAGAACCAGAGCAAAGTATTTTAGCTCTGCATAGTTGGAGAGCCCTCTTGGATGGTGAGGAATGCATAGTTTGCCACATACTTCTTACTCCTAGCTTGGGACCAGATGTGACAATCAAGCTGGAGAAACTGGAGCTCATGATTTCAACTCAGTACATTTCAGAATAACAGAAAAGCCACAGGAAAAGCCTAGATCTACAGTGTAGATAATACCAGAGTCTTCAACTTGGTATTGGCTGCAAAAGAGCGAGAAGCTCAGCAGCCCTAGTTAAACAACAACAACCTGGTTGGCTGTGTGTGGAGGATCTCCCAATGAATAGATGACAGGCGAGGATAGATGGGAAGTAGTGAGAGTCCAAAAAAAGGGCACAGCATTTTAACCCTGCATATGAATAGCCCCATGGATGGTGGTGAATGCACAGTGCACCCCTCTCCTCTTCTAGTTTGAAACCAAACATGAGGACCCTTTAAATATATGCCAAGCCAAGATAGAATACCCAGAAAATAATCTGGAGCTCATGACTCCGACTAAACAAGCTTCAGAATAGCAGAAAAGTCACAAGAATAGCCTAGATCTACAATGTAGATGACGCCAAGAATTCTTCAATGTGGCAACGGTTGCAAAAGAGCAGCAACTCAGAGCCATAGTTAAACAACATGATAAGCTGCCTTTTCCATGTGCCCATTAATAACCTCGCTATTATTTTCTTACATGCGTCTGAGATATCTACAATAACACGGGACTTTGACATAAGCTTTCTGCAAGGGCCCAGTTATAGTGCTGGCTCCAGGCTCAATCAATACTCTTCAGCTCCCCTAGGAACATAGGCCTTCAACAACCTTATGGCAAGTCTTCCTGTCTCGTGCCATCAGCTCAAGGTTTTACTATGCCTTCTTCACTCCCTTCATGTCTGTCTTCAGTTCTCTTCTCTGTATGTTCTTCAATCTCCCTCTGCCTCTACCACACTGGGGATTCCAGAACAAGGACTGTCTTGTTAAGCTATCAACAGGTGCCCTCAATGTATGTCCTATCGATCTCCAGTATCTTCTTCTAATCTCTTGTTCCATTGACACTTGTCTGGTTCTTGTCATCAGTTCCAAATTAGTGATCTTGTCATGTTCTACATTAGAGATCTTATCATCAGTTCTACATCAGTGATCATCATCAGTTCTACATTAGAGATCTTGTCATCAGTTCTACATCAGTGATCTTGTCATCAGTTCTACATCATTGATCTTGTCATCAGTTCTACATCAGTGATCTTGTCATCAGTTTTTCATCAGTGATCTTGTCATCAGTTCTACATTAGTGATCTTGTCATACCACTTCAACTCTTCTACTCTACACAAGCATCCATTTATGACAGTCTGAAACTTTTTGGTTGTAGTTCTTGTTTTTTGTTGTTCTTCATATTTTAGAGCCATACAATAGGAACTCCACACTCCACAAGAAACAAAAAAAAAATAAAAATAAAGGGAAATGAAAGACAAATCTAACACACAAAAATAAAATATTTCAAATATGATACATCAAACATTTTTTCCAACTCAAAAATATTGGAAACATGATGCCATCTAACATATCCATGACAAAAATATTTCAGATAGGATATTAAGAATATTTCCAACATAAAAGCTTACCACTCCATATTGCGCAGACATCCGCCGATATGCAATAAGAAAGACCACTATCTGAGCAACTGACCCAAGAAGGAGTACAATCCCCATAATTAGAGAACAGATCTCTGAGGCTGTTAGAAGATCACAGCCAGCCTCAATTCTCTCATCCGAAAAATCGCCACAGTCATCCCAGCCATCGCATGTGAGGTCATCATGGACACAGCGTTGAATCTGCTGACACTTGAATTCTCTGATGTAACATGGCCCTGAAGAGACATAAAAGAAAATTATAATATTGTTCTCCTTCTTCCTTTTTCACCTTCAGACTTCCACATTAATGACTCTAATAAAGGCAATAGTCAGCTCAAGGTTCCTGACATCTTGTTCACCTTCAGACTTCCACATTAACTCATTAACTACCGCAAGCCGCTGTCAGCGGCTCACAACATAATCACATTTGGACCACAAGCCGCTCAGGGCGCCAATCTAATTTTAGTAATAAAACGAATGAAAAATGTACTGAAACACTCTCTGATCTGGTTCGAGACTTTAAGTTGCCACCGGAAAACAAATTCCCAAAGCATGGTTGTTGTAGAACAATGAAAAATTGATATTATGTTCATATTTTTCAGCGTTTTGGGTTAGTTACCAAATCGTGTAAAACTGTTTACCGTGGAAACTAGTGCTAGGACTACAAAAAATGCGTGTACATCTCGTCTAACGGCTGAATAGGATAGAAACATGTTTCAACAATTGACTGAAAGATCTAGCGACGAGGACAAGAGTGAAAATGGTGTGCACATTGATTGAAATTGTGATTTTTATAGAGATGGGGCGCAAGCAGTTATAATTGTGAAAATATTGCAAGTCCTCGGCCGTCGGAGGGCCGTTAAATAGCAACAACCTCTATTAGAGTTGCAACCAATATTTATTGTAATAGTACATTCATTTATCTTTAAAATGACGTGTAATTCATACAAATCTGTAAACAATTACAAAAACTACAGCTTACTTTGTGCAAACACCTACAGGATGAAAATGGGAAAAAAATTTAATTCGGCCACAGTGTGTTTTTTAATTCGGTAGTTAATGTGTTAATGTCTCTAATAAAGGCAATAGTCAGCTCAATGTTCCTGACATCTTGTTCACCTTCAGACTTCCACATTAATGACTCTAATAAAGGCAATAGTCAGCTCAAGGTTTCTGACATCTTGTTCACCTTCAGACTTCCACATTAATGACTCTAATAAAGGCAATAGTCAGCTCAAGGTTCCTGACATCTTGTTCACCTTCAGACTTCCACATTAATGACTCTAATAAAGGCAATAGTCACAAGGTTCCTGACATCTTGTTCACCTTCAGACTTCCACATTAATGACTCTAATAAAGGCAATAGTCAGCTCAAGGTTCCTGACATCTTGTTCACCTTCAGACTTCCACATTAATGACTCTAATAAAGGCAATAGTCAGCTCAAGGTTCCTGACATCTTGTTCACCTTCAGACTTCCACATTAATGACTCTAATAAAGGCAATAGTCAGCTCAAGGTTCCTGACATCTTGTTCACCTTCAGACTTCCACATTAATGACTCTAATAAAGGCAATAGTCAGCTCAAGGTTCCTGACATCTTGTTCACCTTCAGACTTCCACATTAATGACTCTAATAAAGGCAATAGTCAGCTCAAGGTTCCTGACATCTTGTTCACCTTCAGACTTCCACATTAATGACTCTAATAAAGGCAATAGTCAGCTCAAGGTTCCTGACATCTTGTTCACCTTCAGGGACTTCCACATTAATGACTCTAATAAAGGCAATAGTCAGCTCAAGGTTCCTGACATCTTGTTCACCTTCAGACTTCCACATTAATGACTCTAATAAAGGCAATAGTCAGCTCAATGTTCCTGACATCTTGTTCACCTTCAGACTTCCACATTAATGACTCTAATAAAGGCAATAGTCAGCTCAAGGTTCCTGACATCTTGTTCACCTTCAGACTTCCACATTAATGACTCTAATAAAGGCAATAGTCAGCTCAAGGTTCCTGACATCTTGTTCACCTTCAGACTTCCACATTAATGACTCTAATTTTTTTTTTTTTTTTTTTTTTTTTCGTACGCCCGCTAATACTCGAGGCGAAATCTCAGGTTATTTTTTAATGTCTAACCTGACATTGATTTTTACGTGAGTATCCTATTTTCTTGTAAGAGACAAGTGTCAGACCCTCGCCATTCAGGCAAATACTCGCCGATTTCGGAGGTACCCATTGCAGCTGGGTCGGCTCAAGAGCCGCCAGTCCCTGGTCGACGACACTTCTTCAAATGTTCTCGCCAGGTCTCGAGTTAATCCAGTCCAAATCCCGGTCGACGAAAAATCCTCAAATGCCGTCGCCCGGGTTTGATCCTGAATCACCCGGTCGCCAGAGCGGTGTTGTAACCACTACGCTAGCGCGGCTCCATGACTGTAATAAAGGCAATAGTCAGCTCAATGTTCCTGACATCTTGTTCACCTTCAGACTTCCACATTAATGACTCTAATAAAGGCAATAGTCAGCTCAAGGTTCCTGACATCTTGTTCACCTTCAGACTTCCACATTAATGACTCTAATAAAGGCAATAGTCAGCTCAAGGTTCTGATTTTCTCTCGTTCACCTTCAGACTTCCACATTAATGACTCTAATAAAGGCAATAGTCAGCTCAAGGTTCCTGACATCTTGTTCACCTTCAGACTTCCACATTAATGACTCTAATAAAGGCAATAGTCAGCTCAAGGTTCCTGACATCTTGTTCACCTTCAGACTTCCACATTAATGACTCTAATAAAGGCAATAGTCAGCTCAAGGTTCCTGACATCTTGTTCACCTTCAGACTTCCACATTAATGACCTTAAAAAGGCAATTGTCAGGTCAAGGTTCCTGACATGTTCACCTTCAGACTTCCACATTAATGACTCTAATAAAGGCAATAGTCAGCTCAAGGTTCCTGACATCTTGTTCACCTTCAGACTTTCCACATTAATGACTCTAATAAAGGCAATAGTCAGCTCAAGGTTCATTCTGACATCTTGTTCACCTTCAGGACTTCCACATTAATGACAACTAGATAAAGGCATAGTCAGCTCAATTAATGACTTCCACATTAATGACTCTAATAAAGGCAATAGTCAGCTCAAGGTTCCTGACATCTTGTTCACCTTCAGACTTCCACATTAATGACTCTAATAAAGGCAATAGTCAGCTCAAGGTTCCTGACATCTTGTTCACCTTCAGACTTCCACATTAATGACTCTAATTTTTTTTTTTTTTTTTTTTTTTTCGTACGCCCGCTAATACTCGAGGCGAAATCTCAGGTTATTTTTTAATGTCTAACCTGACATTGATTTTTACGTGAGTATCCTATTTTCTTGTACAGAGACAAGTGTCCCTCGCCATTCAGGCAGATACTCGCCGTTTTCGGAGGTACCCATTACAGCTGGGTCGGCTCAAGAGCCGCCAGTCCCTGGTCGACGACACTTCTTCAAATGTTCTCGCCAGGTCTCGAGTTAATCCAGTCCAAATCCCGGTCGACGAAAAATCCTCAAATGCCGTCGCCCGGGTTTGATCCTGAATCACCCGGTCGCCAGAGCGGTGTTGTAACCACTACGCTAGCGCGGCTCCATGACTGTAATAAAGGCAATAGTCAGCTCAATGTTCCTGACATCTTGTTCACCTTCAGACTTCCACATTAATGACTCTAATAAAGGCAATAGTCAGCTCAAGGTTCCTGACATCTTGTTCACCTTCAGACTTCCACATTAATGACTCTAATAAAGGCAATAGTCAGCTCAAAGTTCCTGAGAGTTTGGTTTGGTTTTTAAATACCATCTTTACTGCACAGTGACAACTGCATCAGTGCTCCGATCTGCTCCCTTATATCACACAAGGAGAATCTCAGCACAGTGCACAGACTCCATGGCACCAGCGAGGATCCCATTGTGTGTATACAGGAATCACACATTCTATAAATATTTGTGGTGGGTAGGTGTCCAAATTTTTAAATGTTGCCAGAGCAGCCTAGTCTTATGATATCCAACTGTCGAGGGATTTTTTAAGGTGTGCAACTTGCACACGGGACCTCCTATTTTTTTGCCCTTATCCAAGAAGGCTAGGCATCCAATCTCACTACCCAGGGGGGAGTATGACATCATGACAAAATTTTCATCACTTATATTCCCTGTGCTGGGATCGAAACCTACTGGGTCCAGCTTTATGATGGGGTGACTAGTTCCCTTCCTCACTGCCTTTGCCATCCCTAACTCAAGAGTAGAGTCAGGTACCCATTTACAGCTGGGTAGACTGGAAAATGATGCTGCCAAGGTTTTATCCCAGTACCAAGTAACTCTGCTGCAAGAAACAAGTGTTTTAACCACTCTGTCAATTTTATTAATAGATTCAGAGAATACACTACAAGAATAATATATAGGCCTGTATGGAGGAGAAGCTGCAGTGAAATGCTATTTTCATAAATAATTGCAGGTTTTCAATTAAAATGAACAACAATTACAGTGATGGCATCGTGCTGTTGGTTGTCAAGAAAACAGCGGCCATATTGGATTTGAGTCTTTTCCTTTAGTTAAAGAATTTTTTTTTTTGTGAGTTATGAAATCCTCCGATTTGAAGAAGTGCATCATGATATATTACAACTTTTGTTAGTTAGATTTAAAAATTTTAAATAACTTTAGTAGGTATATAGCTAATGGCTTTGGAATTTAGTGTTTCACATTGTAACCTATTTTTCCCAGTTTTACAAATCTTTTTGCAACAAATCAAAATTTTGTATGAGATATCAAAAGACACCATACTATATAACTAATATCAGGTTATTCACGGGGCTGGAAGTCTCATCAAGTAAAGCTAATTGCTACAGAAGCCACTGCTAGAAGAACACAAGATGGTTTCCTACAAGGTGGTCAGCAGCAGTGTTGACTCTATGCTCCATAAGGAGCCAGTAGGTGAAATGATTGAATCAATCAATCAATAACAGTGGTGTCAGTGTCAATGATGATTGATAGTTATGGCAGTTGTGGTAATAGTGGTAGGCACGATGTCAGTAGTGTCAGTGGGACAGTAGTAGCAGTAGTGGTAGGCATGGTGTCAGTAGTGATAGTGGCTGCAGTAGTAGCAGTAGTGATAGTGGTTGCAGTAGTGATAGTGGTTGCAGTAGTGATAGTGGTTGCAGTAGTAGCAGCAGTGATAGTGGTTGCAGTAGTAGCAGTAGTGATAGTGGTTGCAGTAGTGATAGTGGTTGCAGTAGTAGCAGTAGTGATAGTGGTTGCAGTAGTGATAGTGGTTGCAGTAGTAGCAGTAGTGATAGTGGTTGCAGTAGTGATAGTGGTTGCAGTAGTAGCAGTAGTGATAGTGGTTGCAGTAGTAGCAGTAGTGATAGTGGTTGCAGTAGTAGCAGCAGCGATAGTGGTTGCAGTATCAGCAGTAGTGATAGTGGTTGCAGTAGTAGCAGCAGTGATAGTGGTTGAGTAGTAGCAGTAGTGATAGTGGTTGCAGTAGTAGCAGCAGTGATAGTGGTTGCAGTAGTAGCAGCAGTGATATTGGTTGCAGTAGTAGCAGCAGTGATAGTGGTTGCAGTAGTAGCAGCAGTGATAGTGGTTGCAGTAGTAGCAGTAGTGATAGTGGTTGCAGTAGTAGCAACAGTGATAGTGGTTGCAGTAGTAGCAGTAGTGATAGTGGTTGCAGTAGTAGCAGCAGTGATAGTGGTTGCAGTAGTAGCAGCAGTGATAGTGGTTGCAGTAGTAGCAGCAGTGATAGTGGTTGCAGTAGTAGCAGCAGTGATAGTGGTTGCAGTAGTGGCTGCAGTGATAGTGGTGGCAGTAGTAGCAGCAGTGATGGTGGTTGCAGTAGTAGCAGCAGTGATAGTGGTTGCAGTAGTAGCAGCAGTGATAGTGGTTGCAGTAGCAGCTGCAGTGATAGTGGTTGCAGTAGTAGCTGCAGTGATAGTGGTTGCAGTAGTAGCAGCAGTGATAGTGGTTGCAGTAGTAGCAGCAGGGATAGTGGTTGCAGTAGTAGCAGCAGTGATAGTGGTTGCAGTAGTAGCAGCAGTGGTAGTGGTTGCAGTAGTAGCAGCAGTGGTAGTGGTTGCAGTAGTAGCAGCAGTGGTAGTGGTAGCAGCAGTGGTAGTGGTTGCAGTAGTAGCAGCAGTGGTAGTGGTTGCAGTAGTAGCAGCAGTGGTAGTGGTTGCAGTAGTAGCAGCAGTGATAGTGGTTGCAGTAGTAGCAGCAGTGATAGTGGTTGCAGTAGTAGCAGTAGTGATAGTGGTTGCAGTAGTAGCAGTAGTGATAGTGGTTGCAGTAGTAGCAGTAGTGATAGTGGTTGCAGTAGTGATAGTGGTTGCAGTAGTAGCAGTAGTGATAGTGGTTGCAGTAGTAGCAGTAGTGATAGTGGTTGCAGTAGTAGCAGTAGTGATAGTGGTTGCAGTAGTGATAGTGGTTGCAGTAGTAGCAGTAGTGATAGTGGTTGCAGTAGTAGCAGCAGTGATAGCGGTTGCGGTAGTAGCAGTAGTGATAGTGGTTGCAGTAGTGATAGTGGTTGCAGTAGTAGCAGTAGTGATAGTGGTTGCAGTAGTAGCAGCAGTGATAGTGGTTGCAGTAGTAGCAGCAGTGATAGTGGTTGCAGTAGTAGCAGCAGTGATAGTGGTTGCAGTAGTAGCAGTAGTGATAGTGGTTGCAGTAGTAGCAGCAGTGATAGTGGTTGCAGTAGTAGCAGCAGTGATAGTGGTTGCAGTAGTAGCAGTAGTGATAGTGGTTGCAGTAGTAGCAGCAGTGATAGTGGTTGCAGTAGTAGCAGCAGTGATAGTGGTTGCAGTAGTAGCAGTAGTGATAGTGGTTGCAGTAGCAGCAGCAGTGATAGTGGCCGCAGTAGCAGCTGTAGTGATAGTGGCTGCAGTAGCAGCAGCAGTGATAGTGGTTGCAGAAGCAGCTGCAGTGATTGTGGTTGCAGTAGTAGCTGCAGTGATAAAGGTTGCAGTAGTAGCAGCAGTGATAGTGGTTGCAGTAGTAGCAGCAATGATAGTGGTTGCAGTAGTAGCAGCAGTGATAGTGGTTGCAGTAGTAGCAGCAGTGATAGTGGTTGCAGTAGCAGCTGCAGTGATAGTGGTTGCAGTAGTAGCTGCAGTGATAGTGGTTGCAGTAGTAGCAGCAGTGATAGTGGTTGCAGTAGTAGCAGCAGGGATAGTGGTTGCAGTAGTAGCAGCAGTGATAGTGGTTGCAGTAGTAGCAGCAGTGGTAGTGGTTGCAGTAGTAGCAGCAGTGGTAGTGGTTGCAGTAGTAGCAGCAGTGATAGTGGTTGCAGTAGTAGCAGCAGTGATAGTGGTTGCAGTAGTAGCAGCAGTGATAGTGGTTGCAGTAGTAGCAGCAGTGATAGTGGCTGCAGTAGTAGCAGCAGTGATAGTGGTTGCAGTAGTAGCAGCAGTGATAGTGGTTGCAGTAGTAGCAGTAGTGATAGTGGTTGCAGTAGTAGCAGCAGTGATAGTGGTTGCAGTAGTAGCAGCAGTGATAGTGGTTGCAGTAGTAGCAGTAGTGATAGTGGTTGCAGTAGTAGCAGTTGTGATAGTGGTTGCAGTAGTAGCAGCAGTGATAGTGGCTGCAGTAGTAGCAGTAGTGATAGTGGCTGCAGTAGTAGCAGTAGTGATAGTGGCTGCAGTAGTAGCAGCAGTGATAGTGGCTGCAGTAGTAGCAGTAGTGATAGTGGTTGCAATAGTAGCAGTAGTGATAGTGGTTGCAGTAGTAGCAGCAGTGATAGTGGCTGCAGTAGTAGCAGGAGATTTGGTATTGATGATACTACAGGTCCATATCCCAGAATCCAAAATGCTCAGGGACCGTGTTTTGGAAATCAGATTTTATCAGTCAAAAGTCAGCAAAGGTAGCTCAAAATGTGTCCGAAAATTGCCATAAGTCAGCCCAAAAATTTTTAATATCTTCTGAATATTTTGGTTTTCGAATTCTGGAATACGGAACTATAGTAGTAGTATATATTGTGATGATAGTAGCAAACAGTAGTAAATGTGGGTTGTTGTAGCAGTGATGGTGCATTTTTAGGGCCTATGGTGGTGGTCATGTTAGTAGCAATGGTGGTTCTGCTGGTGGAGGTTGTTGTGGTATCAGTATCAATGATGGCAGTCAAATTAGTACCACTAGTGTGGTTTGAGCAGCAGCTGTGGTCGTGTCAGCCCCGTGTTTCCAGGGGTCTCAGAGGTGGTCAGAAAAGAATGGGTCTACTGACCCCTTAGGCATGTAATAAGAGGAGACAAACACGAGGTTGTGCACAAGGTTGGCAACCTCATCATGTAAAACAAGCTGCTACAGGATCCACTACTACAAGATCTCATGAATGCTACAAGATCTCATGAATGCTACAAGATCTCATGAATGCTACAAGATCTCATGAATGCTATGATGCAAGCTTCCTACAAGGGGAGCAGCTGCAATGGTGGCACCAGGCACCATGCTCCACAAGAAGCAAGAATAGGGTTACCATACGTCCTCATTTATGCGGACATGTCCTCATTTTGGGGGTAAAAATTACTGTCCGCACACATTTTTGTGAATTCCGTGTTTTGTCCGCATTTCCAGTGATTGGACGTTTTTTTCTTCACTTTGGCGGTATCCCACACATTTGTTTGTAAAGATTTATAATTACTTTTCAATTTACACTGTCCATGTTGAGTCCCTAAAAGAGTTCTGTGAGTTTGTTGATGTAGAATACCAGCACCTCCTAAACCACAGCAAAACTCGGTGGCTGTCTTTATTTCCAGCTGTTCAAAGACTTCTACAAATGTTTCCAGCTCTCAAGTCATTCTTTCTTTCACAGAACAAACCACCAGCTGTACTGAAAAAGTTTTTTGAGGATCCATTAAGTGAAATCTATTTATGGCATGTTCAGTCCCTAATTATTGTATTTCATGCTCACATTAGCAGATTAGAAAAGGAAGATAACTCCCTTATTGATGTAATGAAAATCCTTTCATCCTTGCAAGACCTCCTTCAAGAAAGAAAGGATATCATTTTCATGCCACTCAAAGTGAAGGACATGCTAAAGCAAATGTGTCATTTTTGACGGAGTCATCTGTCAAGTTATTTGCTTATGTTTTTTATCATAAGAATAATTGTGTCTTTACCTGCGATGTCAGGTTGATTAGGGGTTGTCTTCCCTTGTTTATTCATTCATTGTGTTTGACCTTTAGGGTCAAAGGTAGACAGTTCGGGCGTATGCCCATGGGCAGGTTTTTTTAAGCGGGAGTTGAGTTAGACTTCCGGCAAGCCGGGGAGTGTCCTGGTTTCTGAAGGGACGAGAGTCCATTGTGTTTTTCGGGAAGAATCTTCGAAGTGACTGCACTGGCAGTTTTCCCCAGTGAATCTCTGTGCGTTGGAATGACAGCAGAGTTCCTTGTTAAGTTCTGTGGACTCGGTTACAGGTAATACCGACTTTTTCCATTACTATGCTTTCGGTAGCAGAACATGTTAGAAGATTGCCTAGTCTGTGAACTGCAGCTCACCGGTCCTCCATTTCAGAACTTATATTTTGTGCTCAAGGTAGCCATCCAAGACTATTAGTCTTCATACCATCCAGAAATCCAGTGACGAAGATATATTGTGGGAGCCGCAGATTGGCGGCATATTTATGTCTACAATAAGCATTACTGCAGGGTTGATGGTAACCTGCTTATCAGAAGTACACAGCCGACGTCAGAACGAGGCCTGTGTGTTCGGCTATTATACTACAGCCTGATAATGTGCAATTGGCGGGGAATGCCAAGTTGCACCTATGTGTCAAAGTGATTAAGGTATCTGACGCGTTTAGTCAGTAATCCCAGGGCGACGCCACGAACTGTCCTTATTGAAGAACATTGTATTGACCATGCACGAATATTCAAATGTTTACCAGCTTGCTGAATGCCTAATGTATACCTATCGATTTCCGGTCAGCATGACCTTGTTTACACTGACTGTTCCTGTTGATACCATGTGTGTTCTCGTCAATAAATGTTTTGAAACGTGCCTGCAGTGTCCAAGCATCCTTGACTACTGCATGTGAGTGTATGGGTTGCAGGGTCTACATACATACGAGCCTAAACACATTCGCGCCTTCATTCGCACCCACACTCAGTTCATCATCCGCTCGCACTACACACCTAACAACATGTATACTGTCTTGGGCCAGTGATCACCTCAACAAGAGAAAAAGTACAGTTACATTTTTGGTGGACCAGTTACGTGGGCTCTTCTGATACATTTCTTGTGGACAGAGCGAGCAATTAACATTATTGATGACATTAATGTGGTCCAGAAATTTACATTTCATGGGGCTATTTGCGTGAGAAGGACAAGTACACATTACATTTCTGATCTGTGGGTCTAAGCTACACACTGGACAGCTGTAACACACATCGCTAATTCTACACTTGCAAGTTTTGGCTACAACAGGACAGAAATAGGTCATCAACTGTTGACCCAGATAAACAGTGCTAGCATTTATGTTATAATGCTACATAAACCACAACAGGACAAGTACTGAAGTTAACATCTAGGCATTTGCTACGTGGACCACAACTGCAAGTCGAGTCCCCTTTTTGTAAACGGTACCGCTGGTCGTTTACACGTTTCAGTCAACAACAGACTTTTCTACGCCCGAGCATTCAAGCTACATTGTTCGAGGTCAAGTTCCTGTTTGTAAACAGTACGTGGAAATTGTAAACATTCTATGTGCAAGATACGAGAAGGTCATAGTAACTTTTGTTCGTGAATACCACTTTATGCTACAGTGGATTTGACATTCAGTGCGCGCTTGACATTTTGTTTCTGTGTTCGCAAGGAGCAAGAAATTTACTTTAGTTTCAGCTGTGACTGAACTTGTTTTGCAACACATTGAATTGATTGCTATTTATGTTAATTGTACTATTTTTGTGTATTTTTCTTGTGTTCTTTTGCGGGTTTTCGGTTGGTGGGTCTTACAGTAAATATGCCACTTAATCGAGGGTTACTGTAAGCGTTCTGTAGGGATTGCAATTTTCTTAATTGAAATTTGCTAGCGACTTTTGTTGCTATTTTTTTTTTTTAGCTGTGACGACATCAGTTAGTGTTGTTTTCGTTATTTTTCCGTTCTTTGATTTTCGATTAATTTTGTTTGTATCTGTTCTTCTCTCATTCCTTCCGTTTATTTCTTTACACCTTTTCGTTTATAACAGTGTTGCCATTTGTCTTGTTTATTTTTCGCGGTCATCATTACACATTTGTGTAACATTTTCTTTACTTTTTGCTGTATTGTTTATTTGACTTCCGCGAACGTTTTCGGTCATTGTTCTGTATCTTTGTTTTTGTATTTATGATTGTTCTACATTATTGTCATACACAGTCTACATACATATACTTGGTCATGTATTATTATTGTTATTGATAAGGTACACTCTTCATATAGAGATTGTTAATAAAATATTATTATCTAAGATATTTATACAAGTTCTTTGATAAAAGACTTGTTATCCACAAAGATTGAGACAAGGTGAAATACATATTCAAGTTCTTTAAAAAAAAAAAAAAAAGACTTGTGCCCATAGTGAGTGGGATATAAAGGAATTATTTTCCACAGGTACTCAAGTGATTTTTTGTTACATTATAAACAAGAGGACCATACAAGGTCTTTGTCTAAGACTAAGAGAGTGAAATAAAGTGAAGTGAGTATACAAGTCTAGCATTTCAGACTTGTCTCCCATTGAAGTGGGATAAGGTAATTGTTGAATTTTTCAGGTTACTGATCTCATTAGACAGAATGTCTACATTGGATTTCTTCATCCAGCAAGGGTTGACTCTTGGTAAGTCTGGTAAAGAATTGGAAGAATATTCATCTGCTCTATTCGCCACTGCATTAAAGTCAGAAGAAAAGAAACAAAAAGAGGAAATTAAATTGAAAGCAGAAGCTGAACAAAGGAGAGCAGATGCTGAACTAAAGAAGCTAGATGCTGAGAATAGAAGATTAGAACTTGAAGAGAAAAGGTATCAAAGAGAAGCTGCTGCTGAGGAGAGAAAAGCTCAAGCTGCTGCTGAGGAGAGAGAAAAGCTCAAGCTGCTGCTGAAAGAAAAGCTCAGGCTGATGAAAGAAAATTCCAGATGGAAATGGAAGACAAAAAAACTTCAAGCTGCTGCAGAGGAGAAAAAAATTCAAGCTCAAGCTGCTGCAGAGGAGAGAAAACTTCAAGCTGCTGCAGAGGAGAGAAAACTTCAAGCTGCTGCAGAGGAGAGAAAACTTCAAGCTGAGGCTGAAATTAGAAAAATGGAACATGAGGAAAGAAAACAGAAGATGGAACTTGATGAAAGACTCGCAACTTTGGAGTTAGAGAAATTGAAATTGGCGAGTACGGGTGCTCAGCAAACAACTTCGAGTACGACAAAGGAGTTTGTTAATAGGATTAAATTGCCTCATTTCAATCCTTTAAAGGATGACGTAGCAGATTATCTAGATAGATTCCAATTTTTATGCGATACGCATAACATAAAAAAGGAAAAATATGTTGAACAACTGATGGAATTTTTTACAGGTGACACAGTGACTACTCTTATGACAATAGACGAACATGACAGGACTAATTATGATGTTGTCAGAGCAGCATTGCTAAAAAAATACCAACTAAAAGAAGAAGACTATCGTCTTCGTTTTAGGACAATGTTGCCAGAAAATGGAGTAGATTTCTCTGATTTTGTTACAAAAATACGTCGTACATTTACACGATGGGTTGAGTTGTCTCAGACTGAGAAAACATATGAAGGTCTAATGGACTTATTATTGCGAGATAAGGTTTTGTCATCTGTTAATGATTCTTTTCTTGCATTCCTTCATGAGCGTAAGCCTAAAAACTTAAAAGATATGGAGGAATACTGTTGTCAGTATGCCACCGCGCATCCCCATGCTACAGTTAGCAATTCTAAAGTGAAAGAAGGGTTGCCAGCTGCTTCGGCAACACCATATGGCCCTAATTTCAAAAAAAAAATTTCAGGGTGCTCAACAAAACTGGAATAGGGGAAGTAATCAGAATTACACTCAGAAGCGGAGTAATCCAACACATGATGGTTCTTCGTCTATGAATTGGAGACAAGATGGTAGTTCTCGTAATTTTAATGGTAATAATCTTAGACACTTTCGCAAGGGTTATCGTAATAATAACCATTCGAGCTTTCGAGATAACCATTCTCGACGTCAAGATTATGACGATGGTGAATTTAGAAACCGGGATTCAAACCGGAATGATGATTACAATAGGCAATATGATAACAATTACAGGGGAAATGATAGTCGAAATAATTACAGGGGAAATGATAATCGAGGCAGACCTAGGTTTAACAAAAAAAGACCTTTCCAACAGGCAAACTCTGCACAACAAGAGTTTGATGGAGCCTGTAATACAGTAAATGATAGTGGTAACTCTAGGGCTATCACTGGTTGTGCTTTCGATTTTGGGAGAGCAACTGAATGCCCCCAATGCTTAACATTGTTCGACTCATCGACTGTATCTACTCTAAGTTGTGGTCACCCTCTTCCTGCTCTACCTGCTACAGTTGCGCATGATGGGAGAGGATCTCTCATCTTACATAAAGGTCTAATAAATGATAGGCTAGTCTCAGTACTTTTCGATTCGGGATGTACTACCGTCGGGGTTAGGGAATCTCTGATAGATCCTTGCTGTGCCACTGGAAAAACAATCAAATGTGTTACATTTGGTGGTACTATGGAAAGTTATCCTACTGCTATTATTAGGATTGACACTCCCTTCTTCACAGGAGATGTCCATGCATGTCTTCTTCCTAATCCTATTGCGGATCTTATAATCGGTCGTATTCATGGGGTTAAGGAATGCACCCCGCAACAAATTTCTAGTTGGGAGAAAAAAAAAAAACATTCAAACGGTCAATGCAGTGGTGACAAGAGCTCAAGCTCTTAATCCCCCAACTTCATCGGATAATAGTAATGAAGTTGATAGCCAAGACGAGCACTTGGTGATTTCCCATGACTCGTTTGTTAAACGTCAAGAAGAGGATCCTTCTTTGAAGAAATTCTTCCTTCTTGCAAAGAAAGGGGATCCCAATCAAAATACGAATCACAAATCGTATATTACTATGAAGAATGGTATATTGGTACGGATGGTACAACACTCGGACAAGTCTATGCACTCGCAAATTCTTGTGCCTAAGTGTATGAGAGCCTTAATTCTTCAGCATGCACACGATTCTCAGTGTGCTGGACATATGGGTTTTTCCAGAACTAAAACTAGAGTCCTTGCGTCTTTCTTTTGGCCATTTGTTAATAAAGACATACGAATTTATTGCCGATCTTGCAAAATTTGTCAAGAGGTCAAGTCTAGAGGTCCGAGACATGCTGCTCCTATTCAGGCTGCAGATATTCCGATTCGGCCGTTTCAGAAAATGGCTATAGACATCATTGGTCCGTTCAAAATTAAGTCAGCCAGAGGACACCAATTTATCCTCACTTGCGTGGACATGTGCACGCGTTGGCCAGAGGCTATTCCTCTGAAGAGCATATCAACTGTCGATATCGCTGATGCTCTTTGGCTCATATTTTCTCGTCTGGGATTCCCCGGAGAAATACTGTCGGACCACGGCACTCAGTTAATTTCGGACGTTATGTCTCAGGTAATGGCTACGCTAGACATTAAAAGGTCTCTCAGTAGTATTTATCATCAATGTCCAATGGATTGGTAGAACGTCTTAACAGGACACTAAAGAACTTACTTGGCAAGATAACGGAGGATCATCCGGAGGATTGGGACAGGGTTTTACCTGCAGTCCTCTTTGCCTATAGAGAAGTTCCCAACGAGCATACAGGGTTTTCTCCTTTCGAACTTGTCTTTGGTGCGCAACCGCGCGGTCCGATGTCCTTGTTACACGATTTGATAACTTCTGATAATATTGACGATGATACACAATCGTCATATGAATATGTCATTGCTCTTAGAGAAAAGATTATCGAATCGTGCAGGTTAGCAACTTCATCTTCCGAATTTGCGAAAGAAAAAGCTAGGCGATTTGCTAACAAGAAAAGACGCCTACGTCAACTTTGTCCTGGAGACAAAGCATATGTCTTACTTCCCTCAAGAGAGAATAGACTTCTCATTTCATGGAAAGGTCCATACACTATAGTCTCCAAAATTTCCGATGTCGACTACATCGTCGATGTGGATGGAAAGCATAAAACCTTCCATATAAATATGCTAACAGAGTTTATTGAACGTCCAGACTATTTGCAGCCTATTTTCCAGGCGACGGACGACTCTCCAGTCCAACATGGTCACATCTCATCCCTGTCCGTTATACAGGATGAGGAAACTATTTTTTCTGACGTTAACTTACCTCTTCCTGCGATTCCACTGAATTCAACGGAATCGTGGAGGGACGTTACAATCTCTTCGAACTTGTCTTTTGAGGAGCAACGTCAAGTATCCTCTACGCTACAATCATATCAGGATGTCCTTACCGACATTCCTGGACACACAGATGTCATAGAACATGACATCATACTTACTGATCGTAATCCGATCAGAGTAAGACCATACCCAATACCTATTCATTTTCAAGCACAAGTCGAGAAAGAATTGGATGAAATGATTCAACTGCAAATAATTGAACCATCCACTTCAGCTTATTCTTCGTCGATAGTTATTGTTCGAAAGAAAGACAATAACATACGTCTTTGCGTTGACTATCGCAAATTAAATCAAGTTACGAAGTTCGATGCTGAACCTATGCCATTATTAGATGATCTACTTATTAGACTTTCTAAAGCTAAATTCTTTACTAAACTAGACTTGTCGAAAGGTTATTGGCAAGTCCCACTGACGGAACACGCCAAACCTCTCACTGCTTTTTCGACACCTAGGGGTCTGTTTCAATGGAATTTTATGCCTTTCGGGCTTATGAACGCCCCAGCGACTTTCGTGCGCATGATGCGACGAATTCTATCAGATCGTGCAGATGTCATCGCATATTTAGACGACATCTGTCTTTTCAGCGATACTTGGGAAGAACACTATTTGGGTCTAAAGGAATTGCTATCTACTCTACGTGAGCATAGTTTGACTGCAAAACCCTCTAAAGCTTTTGTTGGGTTTAGTGAAATTTCCTTCCTAGGTCATCGAGTTGGTCATGGTCTGTTGAAGACAGAGGACCAAAACATTTCGAAGATATTAAATATCTCGGTTCCGAAGACAAAAAAGCAAGTGCGTAGTCTCTTGGGATTGATACAATTCTATGGAAGATTCATTGAGAATCTGTCCTCCATTATGGCACCACTTTCATCGTTATTGAAAAAAGGTTCTCCTAATATGGTGCGTTGGTCCCAGGAATGCCAATCTTCATTGGATCAGGTTAAGAATTTGTTCTCATCTCATCCTATCTTAAGACTACCAACGATTGATAAGACTTTTGTTCTTCGTAGTGATGCCTCTTCCACTGGGATTGGAGCGGCGCTAATGCAGGAATATTCAGGAACTCTGCATCCTGTAATGTATATTTCTAGGAAGCTAAATGCGGCAGAAAGGAATTACTCGGTTTTAGACCGTGAATTGTTGGCTATGGTTTGGTCCATTCTTAAGCTACAAAGGTTCCTTCTGGGCGCGCATTTCTTTATGGAAACCGACCAAAAAGCTCTTACGGCTATGCAAAGTAAGGATTTGAAGAGCTCGAGATCTACTCGTTATGCTATTGCTCTTCAGCCTTTCCATTTCACGGTGCGAGCTATCCGTGGTTCGGATAATGTGATGGCGGACATATTGTCCAGATGCCCACATGATTCCAGTTAAATCTTGTGTCCTAGTTTTTCCTGATACACTTTCAGACTTTTGTCTGTCCTTAATATCCTAATATGTTGTAATACAAATGTATTTGGATGATGTTTAGATAATTTAACAAATTTCATTTTGTCCATCCATCAGTGATATGTTGCTAATATAGCATTGTAATTCATGACATTTGTATATTGCTATAATTATAGTATTTAGTAATGATTGATATATGATTGGTATTGCCAGCAACTTAGGTTTCTTTAATGGTACCCCCTTAGTTTGTTTGGCTTAAAGGAGATATTTTCTCCTATGTTGGGAGATGATTTGTATCCTCTTCAGACGCTTTGTTTATGCGTCTATTGTACCTGATATTAGGTTCATTTTTTCATGAGCACATAAGTGATACTTGTGCAATCTTGCTCATGGACATATTAAAAAAAAAAAAAATTTCATTTTTTTTTTTACAGGGGGGTGGTAGTAATATGTTGCTGTCATTTTTGACGGAGTCATCTGTCAAGTTATTTGCTTATGTTTTTATCATAAGAATAATTGTGTCTTTACCTGCGATGTCAGGTTGATTAGGGGTTGTCTTCCCTTGTTTATTCATTCATTGTGTTTGACCTTTAGGGTCAAAGGTAGACAGTTCGGGCGTATGCCCATGGGCAGGTTTTTTTAAGCGGTAGTTGAGTTAGACTTCCGGCAAGCCGGGGAGTGTCCTGGTTTCTGAAGGGACGAGAGTCCATTGTGTTTTTCGGGAAGAATCTTCGAAGTGACTGCACTGGCAGTTTTCCCCAGTGAATCTCTGTGCGTTGGAATGACAGCAGAGTTCCTTGTTAAGTTCTGTGGACTCGGTTACAGGTAATACCGACTTTTTCCATTACTATGCTTTCGGTAGCAGAACATGTTAGAAGATTGCCTAGTCTGTGAACTGCAGCTCACCGGTCCTCCATTTCAGAACTTATATTTTGTGCTCAAGGTAGCCATCCAAGACTATTAGTCTTCATACCATCCAGAAATCCAGTGACGAAGATATATTGTGGGAGCCGCAGATTGGCGGCATATTTATGTCTACAATAAGCATTACTGCAGGGTTGATGGTAACCTGCTTATCAGAAGTACACAGCCGACGTCAGAACGAGGCCTGTGTTTTCGGCTATTATACTACAGCCTGATAATGTGCAGTTGGCGGGGAATGCCAAGTTGCACCTATGTGTCAAAGTGATTAAGGTATCTGACGCGTTTAGTCAGTAATCCCAGGGCGACGCCACGAACTGTCCTTATTGAAGAACATTGTATTGACCATGCACGAATATTCAAATGTTTACCAGCTTGCTGAATGCCTAATGTATACCTATCGATTTCCGGTCAGCATGACCTTGTTTACACTGACTGTTCCTGTTGATACCATGTGTGTTCTCGTCAATAAATGTTTTGAAACGTGCCTGCAGTGTCCAAGCATCCTTGACTACTGCATGTGAGTGTATGGGTTGCAGGGTCTACATACATACGAGCCTAAACACATTCGCGCCTTCATTCGCACCCACACTCAGTTCATCATCCGCTCGCACTACACACCTAACAACATGTATACTGTCTTGGGCCAGTGATCACCTCAACAAGAGAAAAGTACAGTTACAGTAACCCTGAGTAAGAAGGAACAAGAATGTGATCATGTCAGCACTGCTAGTGGTAGTTGTAGTAGCAGTAGAGAATGAAATATGCAAGTACGCCTGGGCAAACCGCAATACTCACAATATGGTCTGAACTGGTTAAAGTGAAGTTTGAATCCTTTTCCTCTGTATGGTCCCTCGCTAATAAGTCTGAATGTTAGAGGTGAGTTCATAACCACAGCCTTTTCTTGTTGTTTCTCCCTGTGTCTTTCTTCCCACTGCCATGCCTCCATACAAATTCGTCCTCCTGAAAGCAGACATTAAATGTATGTAATGTTTTATACTGACCAAAATAAAATCACAAGAATGAGATAAACATCTGGTAAAAGGAAAATGTAAGAAAAAACTGCAGCATGATTGTAGTTAGCAGTCCTTTTTGGTGCTTAGTATTTATCATCACTACACGAAAGTTGACATAGCTCACTTATAATTGAGAATGTGGGAGCCGCGCTGGTGTAATGGCTTTGGCGTTGTACTGGCGACCAGGTGTTCATGGTTCAAACCCGGGCGTCGGCGTTTGAAGGAATGTTTACGACCGGAGATTTGACTGAATAACCTGAACGGCTCCTGAGATAAACCCTCTGTGGATGGGAAGGAGCAAAGCTCCTGACCGGGTTGGAAGGAAAGTCCTCAGGTTCCCCAGCCTCACAATGACATGTCATTGGGCAGAAGGGCTGAAAGCCTAAGTGCCGCTGGTTAAGAAAAAAAAAAATAATAATAATAATTGAGAATATAAAGGTCTGATGCTGTTCTTACAATGCATATACTTTTAACAGGTGAAAGTCAATTAAACATGTGTTCAAGTCTGTTATATAACTGGAACCATCAGGCTTTTACACCCCTCCCTTTTAATACTATTCTTGTTTGGAGTTTCTGCTTGATTGTGTTCAGTTTTATCTCGTTTTTGTTTGTTTGGGGTTTTTTTTTAAACATACATAATTGGTAATTGTGATTTGCCCTATTTACAATAATTTGACAAGTGTGATGCCACTTTCCCATATCGGCTGTTGTTCATTTTATTAGAAATTGAAAACAATATATATCCAAACTATAACACATCAGAGGTTGAACTCTGATCACGCGATTTTCCGTTGTTTACGGAAATCGCTATTTTCGGGCCCGCTTTTCCACCATTTTTTTTCTTCTCATGTGAATATATCGTGTTCGGTACTTTTGGGAAGGTAATTTAAATGGGTTCGTTTTAGGTTGGTAGGTTTATTTTTCACTCGGCCAGTTTTACTTTCTTCTGATTTTTCGCGATTCCCGTAAAGTTCGTTGTTTACGGAAATAATTGCCATTTCCGGCACGCGATATGACGAGGCCGGAAGCACGCGGCCGGAAGCACGCGGGGTTTGCGTGGGTTGATAGTACTAATTTTTCTAGCGCTCCCATTGGTCCGGGATTTGCGTAGGAAGGGAAATCCGCGTGGGCGGTTGCTCTTGTATATATGGGACAGAAAACGGGGATTCGGTCTCTATGAAAAAATAAGTGCCAGCCGTCAGACTACGTAATTTATCGTTCTCCACTGTGGGAAAAACCAGCGATGAATTGGTATGTAAGATTTTATCGTATTATCGTTTTATTCATTAGAGGGTTCTTTGAGAAATTCGCCCTTAGGTAAAGATTAACTTTTCAGTTTTAAAATAAACGATAGCGCCATTAATTACTATTTTTGAAGAACGACGTAATGCAACAGTGTGCTTATTCTTTCTATGATTTTGGCAATAGATAGGAGTGTGTGAAGTTGTGAGAAACACGTGTGCCATATTTGTAGGATGTTATGTAAAACCACTTCGTGACACTAATGTAATTTTATGGGGAAAACCCTGGTGTGTTCGTTAATGTTTCTGAGCCTTAAAAATGTGAGAAATATTGTCAGAGGGTTCAAATTTACGTTGTAAATGAATTATACTGCTTAGGGGAGGAAACTATTCCTATAGCGAGATTTAATTTAATAAGAGTAAGCCGGGGAAACTCCTGTGTTAATGGGTAAAAGGATTTCCCTATTTTTGTCAAGTTTGAACACGTGATCGGCCATGCGTAACGGCCATGTAACATGTCAGACCGTAGAAGGAGGGGGGATGAAGAGGCCACGTGGGATAGTGGTATCTTATGTATTGTGAGAAGAACGAGAGAAGGAGTGTGATTTTAGTGCCACGTGGGATAGTATTATGTATTGATGTGAAGAACGAGAGAAGGGGAATAGAAGAAGGAGTGAGATTGACGAAACACGTGTATAGAATTATTTTATGTATCGTATATGTTAGAGATAAGCGATTTTAGAGAGGGTGTACATGAGTCGCTGTTTCTTTTAATTTCAGCGAGTCTCGGCGAAACAGTGGGGAGCATAATTTTGTCAAATAAAATTATCCACGGCAAAAGACATATCTCAGGGTCAGTGTACTCGAGTATCGTCAGGAGCAAAAGAAAATTTCCCTATGGTCTCTGGCAGGGAAGTCCCTATGCTTCAGCTGGACCAAGGTTTAATTATCATACAGCCAAGAGCGTCGCTATTATAGTCTCTAGCAACGGCAGGTGGCCGGGAGACTAGTTTCATTTTGTACAGCCTGAAATCAAGGCTGTGTTTTTTCCTCTAACTCCGGAGCGGGTTAAAAGAGGGAAGCTATTCAGCAGCAGAGAAGTTTTGTCTACAGTTAATCAAGTCCCTCATGCTTGATATCCGAACATCGTCATCACCAAAATCAGGAACAGGTGACAGGGTTACCATACCTAGGTCCTGATAGAAATCAAGAGAAGAGCGTAACGGAGACGCCGCATCATCAGCCCTCGAGTGTTAGAGAGACACTGAGATCAAGAGAGGAAGATAGAGAAGGAGGGAGAAAATAGACAGGACCAGTAGGGTCTGTTCAGTATCCATTGGACGGATAGACACTGAGTCTGCGTTCGAAAAAACCAAGTCTATTATATTTAGCATTTCGTGTGGTGTAGTTATCGGCGCCTATTGCCTAACTAGTAACAAGCTGTGTAGCCGTTCGTTGAGGAAGAGTCACCAGGACTAAGACAGAAATTTATTAGTGTTAGAGAGTATTTACTGGATCAGCTTCTATTCTTTACTATACTTACTCTATGTTGTCTGTATAGTGGTGTTTGTGGTCGTAATTATACACCTTATCTCCTTGTGTTTCAAGGCAGTCAGAGGTGGGGAGACTATAGCCATTTTTTTTAGTCACGAAGCGGCAGGGGGAGATTCAAATCCTGGGTCTATCTCTTGAGCCAATAGTCTCACCTGTCCACAGGCATGTTATTTTCCATCTAAATTCTATCTTCTCAGACTTTCTCATACTAGGGTCTTGCTTTCATTCAGGCACACTCTATAAACTTAAAACCACTTCGTGACAACCATGAAGGAGTCACAGGAGGAAGATGAAACTTGGCACATTTAAAGTTCATCATATTTGCACTGAATGTGGGAAGTACGCGTTTGTTTCTTCAATGGGTTTTCCCGCTACGGTGCATGGCGCAATGTACCCTATTGACCCGGATCTGATGCTCCAAAGATTTGACAAAACAATGGAAAAGAAGGAGGCCAGAGCTGTGATAAAATTTCTGATGTTTCAGGGAAAAACACCTACAGAAATACACAGAGAGATGGAACCAGTGTTTCGTGATTCTTGTCTTTCATATACTTCGGTAAAAAACTGGTGTCAACAGTTTAAGTGCGGCCGCTCAAATGTTGCTGATCTGCCAAGATCTGAAAGACCAGCCTTAGAGTGCAACGATGAAAATGCAACAAGAGTGAAGAAAATCATTGACCAGGATCGAAAAATGACAATTGTGGAGATAGCTAGTAGAGTAAAACTAAATGAAAGAACAGTTTATAGAACTTTACACAACAGACTGAACATGAGAAAAGTGTATGCACACTGGGTTACGCGACTGTTAACACGTGAACAGAAGCAAACGAGGGTAAATTACTGTCAACAGTTGCTCAAAAAGTGTTAGTCAAAACATTTTTTGCAGACCATGGTGACAGTAGATGAGACTTGGGTACACCATTATGACCCCGAATCCGAAATTGCCAGCATGCAATGGAAAACCCCAGGCTTCCCAACACCTGTCAAGCCGAGAGCGCAGAAATCGGCAGGAAAAGTGATGCTGACCATTTTTTGGGACGGCAAAGGTGTCCTTTTGAAAGATTATCTACCTCGTGGCAACACAATTAATGGACAGTACTATGCAGATATTCTCACCAAACTAAGAAAGGTTGTGACCAGGAAACGAGGGATAACGCGCACTCAAAATCTTCCTTTGCTTCAAGACAACGCGCCCTCTCACAAAGCACGGCTTGTGCAGCTAGCAGCCAACGATTTGAATATTGAAATTCTTCCACACCCACCATATTCTCCAGATTTGGCTCCATCAGACTTTTTTCTATTCCCAAATCTTAAAAAAAACAGCTAAAAGGAAATCATTTTGACAGCGATGAAGAGGTTATACTGGCATGTGATGACTGGTTTAATTTGAAAAATAGGGTGTTCTACTCCCAAGGTCTTTTCAAGGTCAAGCAGAGATGGCAGAAGTGTGTCAATTCAGACAGTGGCTATATTAAAAAGGAATAAACACTATACAAAATTTCAGCTCTCTGTGACATGTCCTTCATGGTCAGGCCCAAGACTTATGTCAATCCCCTTGTAGCTCAATTATTTGTGTGTGTGGCAATTGCGCTCGGATATAATCAGCAGTATGGGCAGAATATGTAAAAGAACTATTTGAGGACAACAGAGGCAATAAACCATCATCAGATTCTAACGAAGGCCCAAACATTCTCAAATCAGAGGTAGATAAAGCAATAAATATGATACAGAAAGGAAAATCAGCATGCAGGGACAACATAAAATTATAAAAGATAGATGCCTTGGACAGCTTTGCTATAGATAAAGTCATGGACCTATGCAACGATGTATACAATACAGGGTACATACCACATGACTTGAAAACATCAGTCTAAAAAAAACACCTTGTGCAACATAATGAATAGCTCAGGCAAAAACAGCATTCTATAAAATGAAGAGTACAGTAGAACTCCATTTATCCGAACCCCAATTATCCGAACATCCAATTATCCGAACACTTTTTCCAGAAAAAAAAAAAAATCAGATGCCACAGTCACGTTAGACTAAAATTCTGAATCTTTTGATGCGGCAAACTTCAAATGTGTGCGAACAATTTGTAGAGAATGGGATGGCTAATGGTCGGTCGCTTACGTACAGGAAGTCAGTTAGATCATAAAGTCAGTTAATATCTGGTTTAAAAATACAGTGTACGTGTGCGTTCTAGGTAGAACACTGGCTAAACAGACAGTTCAACTTAAAATAATTGTGTCTGCTACTACAGCAGAATAATTTTGGCGTACAAGTATTTCTCTGTGCGATATGGCATCTTCCAGTAGGCCTAAAGCATATAAAAGGAACCGCAATGTTTTGTCAATTGAAACGAAAACAGAATTTATCAAGAGACTAGGACAAGGTGAAACTGTGTCTTCACTTGCGAGGATTTTCAATGTTGGGAAAGCTACCGTCTCTGACATTAAAAGTAACAAGGATAAAATTATGAGTTTTGCATCGAAATTTGATAGTGAAAATGGGTCGAAGAAACGTAAAACCATGAGAAATGCGAAAGATGTGAAATTGGAAGAGGCTTTGTATATATGGTTTGTGCAAAGAAGAAGCAAAGGGGAACCTATCTCTGGTTCTCTGTTGTGTGAAAAGGCACTTCAGTTCAACAATCAACTTGACGGTCCTCCTGACTTTAAGGCTAGCCAGGAATGGTTAAGAAACTTTAAATCTCGTCATGGCATACGAGAATTGGAGATTCAAGGGGAATCTTTATCTAGCGATGCAACTGCCGCTAAAAATTTTATAGAAACATTCTTGGCTTTTTTGGAAGAAGAAGGTTATTCACTCGAGGATGTGTATAATGCCGATGAGACTGGCTTATACTGGAAATCATTGCCTCAAAAATCACTTGCATCTCAGCGCGAAGCAGCTACCCCTGGGTTTAAAAAGTGCAAAGAGAGAGTAACAATTTTGGTAGCCGCGAATGCCAGTGGAAGTCATCGTTTACCGGTGCTAATGATCGGCAAAGCCAAAAAACCACGTTGTTTAAAGAATGTGACATGTCTCCCATTGTGTTACAAAGCACAGAAGAGTGCTTGGATGAATAGTGAAATATTTCTTGATTGGTATACAAATCAGTTCATCCCAAATGTGAAGAGGTTGGGAGAACAAGAAAAGAAAACTGGAAAAGTAATTCTTCTACTGGACAATGCACCATCTCATCCAGAGACGGATACATTGAATGCAGTTGATGCAAATTTTAAAGTAATTTTTCTGCCTCCCAATGTAACAGCACTGATTCAACCAATGGATCAGGGTGTTATAGCAAAGCTTAAAAAGATGTACAAGAAGGAAGTCCTGCGTCGTTTATTGTTGGCTGAAGATGAAGAAAGTGTGGTGGCGTTTTCCAAAAAGCTTAATCTCAAAGACTGCTGCTATATGTTAGCTGATGCTTGGACCACCCTGTCACAAGATAATCTCAACAAGGCTTGGAGTAGATTGCTTGGGAAAAAAGGAGGAAATGAAACTACTGCAGTGGACACAAATGATGATTGTATAAATGAAGTTGTGGAACTGTTTCAAGCAATGCCCGGATTTTCGGACTGTGACAAAGATGATGCACACATGTGGCTAGAAGATGATAATGATTCTGGTTTTCAGTTTTTGAATGACGAAGAAATTTTGTCTTTTGTGCAAGAAGAAAACCAAATACATGTAGTGACCGATGATGAAGACACCTCAGAAGTACATGATGTACTTGTAGATTATGAAGAAAAACCAAAACGTCGACCAAGTCCTGAAGAGGCCTTTATAGCACTAGAAACTGCGATGGCTTGGTACGAGCAAGAAGATGACAGCTGTCCTACACAGCTTCTGCTGTTGAAGAGAATTCGGGACTTAGCAGCCAAAAGGAGCCTATCCAGTTTGGTGCAAAAGAGGATTCCTCATTATTTTAAATAGTGGGCTACATCTGTGCAAGTACATATATACGTAAGTTGCGCCTGGTTTTGAATCGTTTGTAATGTTATTTTGAAAACATTTCTCTTTCTTAACAAAAATAATTAATACAAGAAGTACATGCACTGCAGTGTAATAAAAGATTTTGGTGATACAGTGATCTAATACAGTGTGGGTATTATTATTACAGTACAAGTAAATATGTTTTATAGTGTATTTTCCTTGTGATGGTTAATTATTTTTAGAAATATGTGTACATGTACTCGATACATTATGTAATCCAATTATCCGAACATTTGATTATCCGAACGATGCTCGGTCCCATGGGGTTCGGATAAATGGAGTTCTACTGTATTTTATGCAACAATTCTTTCTCATTGGAAGTAAGAAAGAGAGTTCTTCAGTGTTATATAGAACCAATCCTGACATATGGAAGTGAGTCATGGACAATTAGTAAACAAGTAGGGAAGGCACTTATCACAGAGATTGGGTTTTAGAGAAGAATATTTAAAATACCATGGACAGCCAAAAAGAGTAATGAGGATGTCCTGAAAGAGGCCAATGCGCAAAGGAAACTAATTTCACAAGTTAGAAAGAAGCAATCCACTTTTTTGGGCATGTAATGAGAAGAGGAAAGCTGGAATATATCATAACAACAGGTAAGATTGAAGGAAAAAGAGATACGGGAAGACAAAGAGAGCAAATACTGGAGACAAGAAGTTGTGGAAAAATGTAATCTCCTATGCCACTAGGCATGGTACTTAAAGAAGAAGAAGAACTGAATGTTCAGACTTCAGAACAATCAGCACGATGAGTCACAATTAAAATATTGCTCTAGATCATACAAGTGAGAATACAAAAATAAGGTAGACAATGAAGTCCAGGAAGAACAGTTTGGTGTTTGAATGAAATGCGGAACAAGAAGCAATATTTTGTATTAAGAATATTGGCAGAAAAATATATAGGTCCAAAATAAAAAGTATTTACATGTGCTTTATTGACTATAAGAAGGCTTTTGACAGAGTCCATCATAAGAAAATGATTGAATGCCTCAAAGACATAGGTATGGATGGAAAAGACATAAGAATACTCAGTAACCTTTATTGACAGTAAGATCTGGCAAGAATTACTCACAATATGTAAACATGAAAATAGGTGTGAGGCAAAGTTGCATATTGACCCTCTGCGTATTTAATATCTGCAGAGAGAACATTTTCAGACAGATACAGGAACTGCCATGGCTGAACATCAGTGGAAAATCAATAAACAACCTTAGGTATACGGATGATACAGTTCTGTTAGCTGAAAGTGAACAGGAGTTGCATGAGCTTGTGAAGCAAGTAAACAGCATAAGTCATGAATATGGATTGGACACTAACACTGAGAAAAATGAAAACTATGATGATTAGCAAAGCAGACAATAAACCAATGTTAAAGATAAGAATAAATGGGAAAATCGTGGAACAAGGCAAGACTTTCAGTTAAGAAAGAATCAAATGCTATATACATTTGTCACTACTTTCTGGTGAAGAAACATGGACAATGAACAAGCAATTAATTGAGGCCTTTGAGATGTGGATATATAGAAGAATGGGGCATGTCTCATGTAAAGAGAAGAAAACAAATAAAGAGGTCTAGATAACCTAGGAATTAAAAGAGAATTAATGAAGGAGATCAAAATTAGTTAAAATATTTTGACCATGAATAAGGACTAAACACCTTACAGAAGACCATAATAGAAGGCAAACATGCAAGAGGAAGACATTGTTATAAGTGGGAAGATAACAATAATAGATGAACAGGAAAGAGTATATTAGAGTGCAGCATCAAGACAAGAGACAGAAGACGCTGGAGATCCATTGCAGCAGACCTTCGATGTGAAGATGGCACCTGATGTTGATGATAAACAGAATTCAGTCTAGGTTGAAAGGGACATACCTCGCCATACAAAGGCAACAATCCTCAGGGAAATAGTCAAACAAATCAGAAAAAATATTTTACATAGCATGAAACACTGTACTCTGCACAGAACACAGGCAGTGATTGTAATCAGTCAATATCCTGCCCAGAATATAATTTTGTGTTGCTGATTAAGCTTTCATTTTTGTAAGGCTTGGCCTTTTCAGCATGGGATCAATTATACTGGAAAGCATCTCCGAAGCGACCTTATAGACCACACATCCAGTAGTCCATTTTATTCTAAAAGATAAAACAGCAGAAGGCACCAATAATTATTAGCTGTTTGCATTTACCCTGTATGAGAATGTCAACCTCATCTCAGATCTTTCCATCACAATGTTCTTTCCCTCTTTAGAATTCTTCTCCATCTTTTTCATGAATTTATCTTTCATGTTTTATTGTTTGACGTGTTTCTTCACATTTTTTCATAGTGAGTTCACTCAGCCGAGCAGACAAAAACTGTCTTGAAAGACTGTGTGTTGTGTTCCCAATTATGGGCCCTCCCAAGGTAAGGGTTGCGTGTCTGTTCAGATGATGCTCTCTCTCTTTTGGGTAGAAGAGGAATGGGTAAATCTCTACCTTTGGGTAAAATGGAGGAAAAAAAACAAACAAACAACACAAAACGTAAGTTTCCTTGTCCTTTCTCTTAGTAAGATGTATTACTTTTTGTGTTGTTGTTTTTTTTTCCATTTTACCCCTCTCTTATGGCAGTTCTCCTCATACACTCATACCTTTGGGTACAAGAGGAATGAAAGCCCAGTTTGAATGCTGGAATGGGGACCAGAAGACGCAGCAATAGAGACCGCAGTCAGCGACTCATAGCTTGACTGCCTGCGTCAGGACCAGCGAACCAGAGCTGGTCAAGACCGTGCTCCACCTCCACGTGGTGGTCCTGGAAACAGTCTGCAGCAGTGCAGTCTGGCTGAGCGAGCACGGATCGAAATGGGAAGGCAAACCCGGTCCTAAAAAATGCCGTGCAGAAGTCGGATGTGTCGACCGAAAGGTGCAGATATCACAGCTACGGCGTAAACAGACACAACGCAACCACCGTCCTTTTCAGGGCAAACGAAGAAGAAGAAGAATGCTGGAATGGAACCAGGAAGGATACAAGGTTACATAGCGATATATTATAATCTGTTTGAGGGCAAGTTCGGATGCAACAGGCCAATCACCTGCTTATCTTAACAAATGATCTCATTTTTTAATTATTTGAGATCTTTATGTTTCTGCCTGGTGTTTTTTCCTGATGAGATTGTGCTATTTTCTTGAAGAGTTCATGTTTTTTTCCCCAGGGAGATTTTTGCGCTATTGCTATATGAACTCTTAATGCTTCTTCCTGGTGAGTTCTTCACTTTTTCTGGATGAATTCATGTTTTTCATGATGGGGTTCCCACGTTTCTTCATGAATTCTATGTTTTTTTTTACTGAAGAGCTTTTTGCCCTGATAAGATCTTTATGGTTTTCCTTGATGAGTTTTGTCCATAGCCATGTATGAGACATTAAGCAGTTTTGCATCTTACTCACACACAGTCATTTCTTTCATTCTATTTCACTGTCTTATTATTTCATTTCCTCTTTTGCATTTTTGTTGCTTGTTAGATCATGGATTGATATTTCTTTCTTTCTTTTTTGTACTATTACTTGCTTTATTTATTGTTACTTTCCCCCACCCTTTTTTTACCAGTATTGTTTGTTTCTTTTCATCTTTCTGGGTAACTCATCTTATCTATTTTTTTTTTGTGCATCTATTTTTCCCACATGTCTGCAACTTTCTTTGTCTTTTAACCCATCTTTATTTTTCTTCTCTCTGTCTCCTAAGTGTGACTGTGGCAGACGAAAGGTAAACTCCAAAATATTCTGTGTGTTTGGTGTATCATTCAGTTGTAAAACTGACTAAAGCTATTTTGTAATTTTTTTTTACTTCATCATTTTATTTTTTTGTGTTCAAGTTGTTAGTCATGCTAAATCTGCAGGCCTGCCATCAGTCCAAGTCCAAATTGGTCTACGGTTTCTATGCTTCCATAACTTACCATAATACTTCCTGCCAGTCTGGTCAAAGATTTCCAGGCCAGTAGAGCATGTTTTGAGGTCAGAACTCTGTGGCATAATGTCAAGAAAGTAGAGTTCCACCAACAAGTTCATACCGCTGGTGAACGTGATGATAATGTCACAGTACATTGGACGAGCTGGGTCCTGATACTTGTCCATGTTTTCTGGCATGGGCACATTCAGCACACCTGACTGAATATTCTGTGTCGACAGCATCAAGTCAATTGTCAGACCACAGCCTCCTAAGAACTCCTCTGTAAAACAAATAAATATCAAAGCTGTATACTAAATGCCATCTTCTGGAAACATCGAGCCACAAAACATTCATACTTTCATAAATGGGTTCTTGTGTCGAACAGAAGGATTAAAATGATATGACAAGATCACCAATGTGGAACTGATGACAAGAACAAGATAGGTGCCAGTGGAACAAGAAGTAAATCTGTTGATTGCATAATGAGGCAGCAGAGGGAGATCCGAAACAAACAAATTAATAAATAAAAAAATGGAGAACAGAAATGCAGACAGAAGTGAAAGGGAAGAAGACATAGAACGACCTTGAGCTGATGGCATAGAACAGGAGGACTTGGCATGAATTTGTTGAGGGAAATATAATCCTAAGGGTACTGAATGAATTTTATAATGGACAAATTTCTCAAAATGCTTCGTTTGTTACAAACTGTATAGCATTTCCTATCATTAGTTTTACAGATGATGGTAAGAAACTCTATACAGAGCATTACAATTTGTAACAAATTAAGTATTTGGAAAAATCTGTCTATCACAGATTTTTCTAGTGAGCTTTACAACGGACATTCATACTATATCTTGTGTTGACAAAGCCAGGATGGTTGCGTTGAGAGGTTGGTTGGGGTTTTGTTTGATTGTTGGTGGTTTTGGATCTCAATTGAGTATACTTCACTTGCAAGAGAAAAATCTAACCCTCAACACACAAAAAAGAATAATCAGACCCTGACGATTGTCCAGACTGTCAAAACATTTATTAACTCACTGCTGGATATTTGACAAGTTGTAGTATGCATGGAGGAATATCTGGAGTCATCTTTATATGACTACCAGCTGCTATGCACAATGCTACAACATACATGCGGAAGTGAACCTCTACTGTGAGGCTAATTGCACACTCATTGACTCTTGAAATCATCCACACACTTCCAGGGATTCCCCCTGTGGTGAAATTTGTTGAGAACCAAGCATTGCACACTAAGCTTGGAGAAGTCACTTGAGCCCCAGATGTGATTCTTTGGCTTTGACCTGATTGAATGCATGCAGGAAGATCTTACTATGGACCCAGTGATAGGCAGGGGGAGCTGAGAAGTGGCTCTGTGCAGGACGTGACAATTCCTTGGGAGAGCTCAGAACCAGAGCACAGTATTTTAGCTCTGCATAGTTGGAGAGCCCGCTTCGATGGTGGGAAATGCACAGTATGGCACGTGCTTCTTACTCCTAGCTCGGGACCAGATCTGATGATCTTTTAAATGCAAGTCAATCTGGAGAAACTGTTGCTCATGACTTCAACTCAGCACATTTCAGAAAAGCCACATGAAAGCCACGATTTACAGTGTAGGAGTCTTCAACTTGGTGTTGGCTGCAAAAGAGCAAGAAGCTCAGCAGCCCTAGTTAAACAACAACAGCAACGAGTAGCAGTAGCCCCTTTAGTCATAACTGATTATGGGAATGTGCCCTTGAGATGATAACCTCAGCTGTTTTTTTGTCTGGCTCCGAGTATCACACACATATATTAATAGATGATAGATTCCTGTATCCTCACTGATACAAACACTTTTGTCCTACTGTTGACATTCACTGCTAGACACTTACTTCTGGGGTGTAGAGGTTTGCCATAGAGAGTGCCATACTATCCTTCAGGCTTGGTTCCAATCTAGTCCTCAGTCCTTCAGTAACTGCCAAATGATGTCCTCCCAGTGGACTCTGGGTTGTCCTGGAGCTCTGGATCCCTGGGTTCGACACGGTGGCATCATGCCCCAGTCTATCCAGCTGTAAATGGGTATCTTACTCTGCTCCTGAGTTAGGGAAGGCAAAGGCAGCTAGCAAGGGAACGTCTCTGTCGTGAAATATTCTAATCCACATATATAAATTATCAGGTAAATATAAAGCCTAACAAATAAATTTAATAAAGAAAAGAGCAATGGTAAAATAACAGTGCTGTCACAATGACTGTACTCGAAATCCCCCTTGTTTTCTGCTTCATCTGCAAATTGTAACGCTTTCACGTTGATAATAAAAGCCTACTATATTATAACCCGCTTTCTTCAATGAAACGTGTACTAAACGTGAGATACGCAAGCTGAACAATGACCTAAATTTAATATTTCATTCATCCCATACACGGCGTAACTAAAAGACAGATAAGCAGGAGAGAGAGAGGGGCGAATGAAAGCAAGGACACATGCAACACTAAACACGCGTCGCGCGATACACAACTGCTGCCATCACGCGTGTAAGGCCACATGCACTAACTTTTTTTTTCAGACGGACAGTGATAAATACACTACCCATCCCAGAGTTAGGTTTTAAAAAACCTGGAAAACGCTTATTAGAAAAGATGACATTAGATGGGTTTACGTTTGAAAACATTACAGTACCCAGACAGCACATCTTCGAAACAGGAGGTAGAAGAAATTGCATATTTTGAACGCAGCCACTTAGCTCTTTTAAATTTGTATATTTGGGTTCCTTAGGGCTTGCTGACAAAGAATATGTAAAACGTTACGCAAATAGTCTAGGAATTAATAAATTATAACCAAAATAAAATAGTGGGGGTGCCTGACAGCATGAAATCATTTCTGCTCATAAAATTTTTTTATAACGTGTTTGAAAAAACCTTAAAAAGTTAGTTGCTTATCCTTTACAGGACGTGGCAATCAACCCCAGCTTTTATTGGCTGTTTGTGATTTTTCTAGGCAATTTTTACGTTCAGTAGTTTGCCATTGCTTTCTGAACGGTACGGCGCTTATACCATTGTTAAAAATCCACACAAAGCGATCTGCCACCAAACCGCCTGCAGCAGGTTTCGAACCTGGTATATCTGGATTATGAAACTGCGTTCATATCCATTAGGCCTTACGTTACGAAAATAGCCTACCATGTTAACTCCAAATTGATTGGAGCGCAACAAATGTAAGACTAAACACGATTGGTCGGGCTATAAATACTATCTTGTGTTGTTATAGGAAACGAATAGAAGGAGTACTTTTTTGAAAAGATGTGTAGACGTGGTTTCATTGGGTAGAGCTGCGAATATACTCGATTCAGAGCGTCAGTTCATTGCCACATCTTGTAATAATCCTACTAAGAAGCAGTGCGTTGAGCACCAGTGTATATTTTTATAAAATAAAGCCTGGGACATCGGCAGATCGGAGTTGTGCTATATTCATTGCCAGTCAACGAAACTGTTTATTATTCTATGAATTGTGGTAAGCTTGAAATATTCAATATCTTTTAATGAAAATTGAATGTAACTTGTTAATTTATGCCTGTATATATGTGTAGTTCAGTAGCGAACATGATGTAAAGCCTATAATGCTCCAGCCTGAACAGGTGTCGGAGGAAAGTAAAACTGCATGGAATGGCCAAACAGTACACTGACACCTAGATTATTGATTAGACAGAAATAATGCTGGAATTGCAGAGGCGTAGTAACCATTAGGGAGGGAAATACTGGTATAAAGTATTTCAGATGAAGCTGACAGTTGGCCTAACGCTCTGAACTCAATGTTTGTGATGTATTGTGCTCAGTGTAGAAAGAGAGTATAAATTAGTTATGACGTAGAAGGTACATCCTTCTTGTTTTCAGGGACCGTGGTCTTAAAGTTATTGAGCAGCACCTGGTCAGAGCTTTGCTGAAGCCAGAGGTGGACAGCATACTCCTTGGTCCATATAGCAACCAGTGGGGTGGCTCCAGAACTCATTAAAGTAATCGAGCAGAGGAGCCTTTTTCTGCAGTCATCACGCAAGATAAGAGAGTGTGGCCATGGAGCTCAACATTATGTACCCCCATCTTAAAATGACAGTGTAAAATACAATTAAGAGGGGAATTTAATTGTTTTTTAATATCAGGAACTGAGAACATCTCCAATACTAGTTCCAATAAAGACAAACTATTGAAGTCATGATGACAAATACCAACAGAGCTTGAACAAAACAAAACCAGTATTACCTCATATTACTACTACACAACTGACACACATAGGATACTATTAAAAATATATGTCACTACAAGATTCATATTGAGAAATTCTGTACATATAACTTGTAATTAAAATTGATTGTGATTCCTGGTTCCATTTGTATTTGAATCAGGACACATATACCTTCATGACAGCACTGAATACATATTGTTATTTGAAAAGTTATCAGTGACTCCTTTAAGATATCCTCGTAGAGTGTTTTATGTATGTGAGTGTCACAGTGTTGTCAAGTGTGGTGGAATAAATTAAATTGTTTATCTGTCTGTTGTTGTTATGACTTACACTTCATCATACACATACCCTAGACATATAACGTAGTCATCACACTATTCCAGAATAATTCTGACTGAGGTATACATATGTGGTAGCAAGTAAGGTTATCTATAATACACTACTCTTATTAGATATAGATACCTTCACAGCTGATCTCAGTCAGTACACTAAGTCCCCCTATAAATATTTATAACATCCCACTTCACCACAGTCTCTAAAAGCTGGGACCTAGTATATTGAAGTCTCTAACACTCCCCTACTGTAGTATCTGCTATGGGAATACTTTTACCCTTTTATGTTCAGCTGCCATTATAAGTCATCGGCAAATTATATTTCGATCTCCTACCTCTCTCACCCTGAAGATTCCAGAAAAAAGGACTGCCTTGTAATGCTTTCAACAGCTTTCTACAATGTATGACCTATCCACTGCTAGCGTCATTTTCTTATCTCATGCCCCACTGACACTTGTCTGGTTCTCATCAGTTCCACATTAGTGATCTTGTCATACCATTGCGATCATTCTATTCCCCGTAAGCATCAATTTACGAAAGCCTGTAACTTGTTGGTTGTTGTTTTTGTTGTTCTCCGTGTTTCACAGCCATACAATAGGAACTTAAAATTAGCATTAACATTATGTTGTGCAATACTGATGCGCTATCATAGTAAATGGAACACAGTTTAAACACAAGTCAATATATTCAAATACCTAGACACGCTAATAACATCTGATGGAAAATACATCTCAGATGTAAGGCGTAGAATCTTCAAGTACCGTGCCGAGTGGCTTAGGAGATCATGTCTCTCCACAACTTTCTGTCTCCAGTACAATTTATCAATTCTGTTGTTGACCTCCTTCCATGCCACGATGTCAAACTGTCCAGTATTTGCTCTCTTTGTCTTCCCCTATCTCTTTTTCCTTCAATCTTACCTGTTGTTACGATATTTTCCAGTTTTCCTCTTCTCATAACATGCCCTAAAAAATGTGCATTGTTTCTTTCTAACTTGTGAAATAAGTTTCCTTTGTGCATTGGCCTCTTTCAGGATATCCTCATTACTCTTTTTGGCTGTCCATGGTATTTTTAACATTCTTCTGTAAAACCACATCTCTGTGGCCTCAAGTGCCTTCCCTACTTGTTTACCAATTGTCCATGACTCACTTCCATATGTCAGGATTGGTTCTATATAACACTGAAGAACTCTCTTTCTTACTTCCAATGACAAAGAATTGTTGCATGAAATACTCTTCATTTTATAGAATGCTGCTTAAGAAAGCGTAGAACAGCCTAGGCAAAAACAGCATTCTATAAAATGAAAAGTATTTTATGCAACAACTCTTTGTCAATGGAAGTAAGAAAGAGAGTTTGCCAGTGTTATATAGAACCAACCTTGACATATGGAAGTGAGTCATGGACAATTGGTAAACAAGTAGGAAAAACACTACCGGCCACAGCAATGTGGTTTTACTGAAGATTATTAAAAATACTATAAGGTAAAGGTAAGGGTAGTCCCATATCACATACTGCCGTACGGGAGTTAAGTGCTAGAGACTTCACCATACTAGGTCTAGCATCGAGAGGTGGGGTTCCCTTCCTCACTGCCTTTTCCTTCCCTAACTCAAACAGCAGAGCCAGGTACCTATTTACAGCTGGGTAGACTGAAGCGTTTCTGTACCGTAATTCAAACCCGGCACCTTTGCCACCATAGGGAACTAAATAGAGTAATGAAGCCAGTGTGTAAAGGGAGCAGTCCATTTTCTTTGGGGATGTTATGAGAAGAAGAAAGCAGGAATACACTGTGACAACAGGAAAGATTGAAGGAAAAAAGAGACAGAGGATGACAAATAGAAAAGATTCTGGATAATTTGATATCATGGCATGGGATAAGTCAACAACATATCTGACAAACAGTACTGGAGACTGGAAGTTGTGGAGATACATGAGCGACTATGCCACAGTGCATGATACTTGAAGATGGTTGCAATAAACATGACAAATTTATATTAGTCATGGTGGACTTCCCAGAGAGCGCATGATTTTTTTGTTCAGACGTAGTCTACCTTGAGAAAAAAAAAAAATTTAACATATAGGCTAATCTATGGCCGATACTCGCCACATGTTCTATAAAAAAATCTACCATGTATAGATATTAACGTAAACAAGAAGAAATTTGTCAAAGATCTGTCCTCTAAAATTAAACTCTATAGGCTACATAACGGAGATTCTATCGTCTTGCTTTCCGTGTAGGGCCTAGCCTAAATCCGATTTTTCTCATGAATTATATCTCCACATTTAACTACCGCCCCTTGTGTAAAATGAACTTTTTTCCCCTCATATGGACAGTAATGTGTAAACGCTGCCAAAATCATCTTCGTTTCGGAACCATTTAATAAACAAAACCAAAAAGACATATTACCATAGTTAACAATAACACAGGTTCGGAGCTACCCCAGCTTAAACCATGTAATAGTTAAAATAATAAAAACTGTCATTGGTATACACTAAAGTATAAGTAAACATTATAATTTTGTCTAATGAATGTTGTGTAAAGAAATTTCACTCACGAAGGCCCCGAACTTGAAGGCATGACGATGATATTACAAGAAACAAAACCAGGAAATGAAGCTTTCCCATTATGATAGCCATCTTGGAAGGTGAATGCCCCGCTTACGAGACGCGGTGACAACTCACCTGGCAAGACCTACTTCGTTTTTATGTCAACAGCTAGCAAGGGGAAATAAATGCGTATTTTTTTTTTTTAACTTCTGTTTGGGTTGTGGAGATCCAAGGAAAACTGTAAGAATGAACAGATAACAATTTTAAATTACCAAGAAAATTTAAAAACTGTGCGAAAATTAAGCCATAATTAGTTGAAATGTCCTATCTTTCTTCTTTCTTTGATCCTTAGCCGCCGACCGTCAAAGCAGTCAGGGGCCATTACGCCTGGTGGCGTCTCGTAGGGCAACAACAAATTGATTCCACTTTGCTCATATATATATATATATATATATATATATATATATATATATATATATATATATATATATATATATATATATATATATATATATATATATATATATATATATATATATCTCACACCATGACGTAACTACAATTAAGGGACCCTTGCGCGTAAATTAAGTGGGTCCTCCCTCATGTAATGAGCTAAACAACTATCATAAACGGCAGACGTGTATCAATAATTTAACTACTATCTACGTCATCATCATAATTATCCTTCACCTCCCCAGGCCTTCAACAAATTTGTGCCAGGACCAGGTCCTGCGCTCAAGATCTTTCCAAGTCTTCTTTGCCCCTTTTCATTTCTGTCTAGGTCACTGGGGCATGCTACGACACTGGGACATGCTACGACACTGGGGCATGCTACGACACTGGGGCATGCTACGACACTGGGGCATGCTACGACACTGGGGCATGCTACGACACTGGGGCATGCTATGACACTGGGGCATGCTACGACACTGGGGCATGCTACGACACTGGGGCATGCTACGACACTGGGGCATGCTACGACACTGGGGCATGCTATGACACTGGGGCATGCTACGACGTTACCACAGGAATAAAGGAAATTAAAATGTATATAAATCAACGGTTCCTTCCTACAACTACTCTCCGGGGCCCAATCGGGCCATAGGGTCGTCCACACATGACGACATGCAGTGAGGGGAGGGGAGGGTAGGGGTGTCCAGAAGTGTGATGATTAACGGAGGCGGAGTTTAAGGACAATCACAATTAAGCTTATACGTTAAATTAATAAATTAAAAAAATAAATAAAATCAAGAAGAAACTCTGAACAAGAATAATATTAAAGTGGAGGGGTGTAAAGGCCTGGTGGTTCCAGTTATATAACTGACTTTAACATATATTTAATTGACTTTCATCTGTTAAAAGACATATGCATTGTAAGAGCTGCACCAGACCTTCACATTCCCAGCCACTATACACTATATCAGAACTGTAAAATTGTGTGCCTCCCTGTTTCAAAATACAAACTAACAATTAAAATTTAAAAAAAAAAAATACAAATAACAAAAGCATCAAAAAGTGAAGTTTCTCATAACTGCCCTATTGTTAACAAGGTGAAAAGGGGTGAGAAAGCCCAGGGGGTGTCCGAGATTATGTCACCGTGGGGTTTGCCCAAGCATTATTCATGCTATTGTTAACGTGAGGTAAACAGTTAGGACAGCTCACAAGAGAAAATAATGAATGAAAATAATAATATTGCTAACTGACAACGGTTTAGAATACCGACTCACGTTAATTAATAGTGAGTGATTATCTTGAGTTGTAAATAGAAAGTTCGAGAACAAGAAAAAAAGCTCGACCAATAAATTTAAGTAAAAAGATTTGGGTCAGCGAATCAGAAGAGTGGCGAGAGAAACACACCACGCGAAATGACCAGAGGTCATTAGATGACAGTGAGTACTGAGTTGTGCTTCAGGAAGAAGGTGTGATCTCTGTGCGGACAAGAGGAACCTTCTGTGGTTTTACAGATAGAGTTTATGTGAATAATGTTTAGATGTCCAGCCATCACTAGCCAGTGTTATTCTATCGTGAGATAGTATTTGATTCTGTAGTTCACAGTTAAGGTGTATTTCTGAAAGGAGATCAGCGCTTATGCTGTTTTTTGTAAGTATTGAACTATGATTATATTTTTGCACAGAGTAGAATTTTGTTTCCAGAAGAGTTGTACAGAAGCACGATTTGTCACTTCTGTATGAGTACTTTACGACTATGTACCAAAAAAACGGATGGTTATGAGCATATAACGACTATCTGTAAAGTATCAAAAGGCTGTAAACATATGAAAGAAACTAGAGATATTATAGAGGAGCCATATTGAACAAGGTTTGAAGTATCCATAATTGCATATGATTTTCAAGAAAAAGTGAATTGGATGACACCCGCGAATAAGGTTTTGGTGTGAAGATGAAATCAATCAATACCCTTTAGCTCCCCAAGGAGCATAGGCCTTCAACAAACACATGCCAAGTCTTCCTGTCCTGTGCCATCCGCTCAAGTTCTTTCCATGTTTTCCTCATCATTTTCACCTCTGTTTCCAGTTCTCTTCTCCATGTGTTTTTTGGTCTACCTCTGCCTCTCTTTCCCTGTGGATTCCAGAACAAGGATTGCCTTGTAATGCTATCAACAGGTTTCCTCAATGTGTGTCCTATCCATCGCCAGCGTCTTCTTCTCAGCTGTTGTTCCACTGGCACTTGTCTAGTTCTTGTCATCAATTCCACATTTGTGACTTTGTCTTACAATTTCAGGCCTTCTATTCTTCGCAAGCACCCATTTATGAAAGTCTGTAGCTTTTTGGTTGTTGTTTTTGTTGTTCTCCATGTCTCAGAGCTATACAATAGGACTGACTTGACATTTGAGTTGAAGATTCTTATTTTCGTGATGGACTTGATTTTTCTTGTTCTCCATATGTTTCCCAACGCAATGAAAGCTCCTCTTGCTTTCTGTATTCTTATTTTGATACCACTGTCTGTCCCTCCAATTTTGTCTATATTACTTCCAAGATATGCATACGATTCTACATCTTTTAGTGGTGTTTCTTAAAATTCAACCTTGTTGTCATTTCTTGCATTTATTCTCATAATCTTTGTCTTTTCCCTGTGTATTTTCAGGCCCAGCTGTTGTGACCTCTCATCGAGAATTTTCATTTCCTCTTGCATCTGATTATGGTAATGGTACAGAAGAGCCAAGTCATCTGCAAAATCCAGATCGTCAAGCTGTTTAGTCAGATTCCACTGGATTCCATTTCTGTTGTGTGATGTCGATGTTTTCATAACCCAATCTATTGCTAGTAAAAAAACATGGAGACAAGAGGCATCCCTGTCTCACTTCAGTTCTAATCCTAAACGGTTCTGTAAGCTGTCCTTCATGAAGAACTCTGCATGTCATGTCTTCATAGGTCTTCTTTATTAAGTTAATGATCTTCATGGGAACTCCATAATACCTCATCAATTTCCAAAGCGATTCTCTGTCTACACTGTCAAATGACTTTTCATAGTCCACGATTCCGATGTATAGCGGTGAATTCCATTCCAGACGTTGTTCAACTATTATTCTCAATGTGGCTATCTGGTCTGTACAGGATCTGTTTTGTCGAAAACCTGCTTGTTCATCTCTCATTTGCTTGTCTATGGACTCTTTTAATCTCTCAAGGATGATTCTGTTTAATACTTTTCCTGGCACTGATAGTAACATTATTCCTCAATAATTTGTGATAACCTTCCTTCAATTCTGCTGGTATTTCCTGTCTCTCCTAGACTTTGCCAAGTAGTTTGTATGATATCTCTGCAGAGGTATCAATATCTGTTGTGATGGCCTCTGCTGGAATGCAATCTGGACCAGCTGCTTTTCCATCTTTTAGAAGCTTTATGACTTTCTTTATTTCTTCTCTACTTGGTCGTTCATAGCTGATTTGTAGCTCCTCTTCTGCTGGCTGGATGTCTGGGGGATTAGTTGGAGATGGTCTATTGAGAAGTTCCTCGAAATGTTCTGTCCATCTCTTCATTTGTTCTTGTATATTACTAAGCAATTTTCCATTTTTATCTTTTATGAGGCCATTTGCTTGCTTATATTTCCCTGTTAGCTTCTTTGTGTTGTTGTACAGGTCCCTCATATTTCCTTTGACTGCAGCTTCCTCTGCTTCCCTTGCCAAATCATCAATATATTTCTTCTCACTTCTTTGTTTGCTTCTATGTACACTTCATGAGCCTTGGCTTTGGAGCTTCTGGTTTAGCTTCTGTTTAAATCTGCTTTCTTCTTTTTCCTGCCTTCTATCTTGCTAATGGTTTCAATTGTTATCCATGTTTTGTGCTGATCTCTGGTTCATTCTTTGCATCTCAGCCTCCACAGTCCTCCGCCAAGTTGTTTTTGGTCGGCCTCTCTTTCGCTTTCCTTCAGGGGTCCAAAGCATAGCTGTTCTTGTGATGGCATCGGGGTCTCTTCTGAGGACATGACCAACCCAGCTCCAGCGTCTGCCAGCTATGATGGTGTGCATGTCCTCTTGCTTGCTACGAGTAAGCAGATCTTGGTTGGTGATGGTATTCGGCCAAAAGATGCGGTGAATTTTTCTTAGGCATGTTGTGTGAAAAGAGGACAATTTTGACATTTCCTTCTCTGTGACTCTCCAGCATTCCGCACCATAGAGAAGCACAGAAAGCACGCAACTCTGGTATAATCTTAATTTTGTGCTTGTGCTGTATTGGGAGACTTCCAGATGTTATTTAGGCTAAAGAAGGCTATATAGTTATGAGCTGTTGTAAATTTCTTGAGTTTTAATTTTGTTTTAGCCAACAGAAGATGGTGGTCTGATACAACATCTGCTCCTCTACATACTTGTCACTTACTTAGTCGTCCCCCTTCTACCGCGAGGTGTAGAGGTTTGGAAGAGAGAGCGCCAGACTATCCTATCGGCTGTCTTCCTCCTGGCCTGGTTCCACTCTAGTCCTTGGTCCTTCAAAGATTGTCTAACGATGTCCTCCCAGCGGACTCTGGGTCGTCCTGGAGGTCTGGATCCCTGGCTTGTCGAGGCAGCCGATCTTCTCCCATTCTGCAGACATGGCCGAACCATCTTAGTTGGGACTGTTCTACTTGGGTCTGCAGGGGGTGGGATTTTAGGCCTTGACGTATCGTCTGGTTGCGGACCATGTCTCTTCTTGTTACTTTAACCACCTTCCTCAGATACCTCATTTCTGAGGTTTGGATCTGGCTTTTGTGGGTTGTAGTCATTGCCCATGACTCGCATCCATATGTCAAGACTTGGACATAGGTGGAGCGGTATACAGCCATCTTCGTTTTCTTACCAACCTCTCTCTTGCTGAGGAATCCTCGATTTATGGCCTGAAAAAAGTCTCCCAGCTGCTGCTTTTCGAGTGGCCAACTTTTCTTTGATGCCTCCCTTTCGGCCTACAATAGCTCCGAGGTATCTAAAGTGGTCGACCTGCTCCAGGACCTGTTCTCCCAGCTTAATCTGATGTCTTCTTTCTTCTCGTGATATCACCATGGATTTTGTTTTAGAGCTGCTTATGACCATCAGTCTCTTCTCCAGCTCTTCCTTCCAGACTTGCAGGTTGGATTGGAGATGTGCCTCTGATTTAGCAATCAGGGCAACATCATCAGCAAATGCCAGCTCTGAAATATATTCCTGTCTCATCTTCCAATACTCCACTGAATACTTCATTGTCCTCTCCTTACATGCCTTGATAACATCGTCCATGAGGAGTATGAAAAGATAAGGTGACAGGATGTCACCTTGTCTTACACCAGTGGTGGTCCTGAACTCTTCTGACTTATGGTTTGCTGTCTTCACATAATTTCTGCAAGACTTGTAGAAGCTCTGTATAGCATGAATCAGAGGTGCTGGAATGTTCTTCCTTGCCAAACAGTCCCAAAGTTTGCTCCAAGGGACTGTATCAAATGCCTTTTCCAGATCTATGAAACAAAGATGGATCTCACTCTTATACTCAAGGGCCTTTTCACTCAGCTGTCTGAGTGTGAAGATGAGGTCTTGAGTACTTCGCTTTGCTCGAAATCCACACTGGACCTCATCCAATTGTGGCTCAGCTAGGCGCCGTAGTCTCTGCTCTAGCATTCTAGAGTAGATTTTACCAGGGACACTGAGAAGGGATATGCCTCTATGGTTTCCATATTGTCAATTGTCACCCGTTTTGAAAATTGGTGTTATGATGGCAATCTCCCAATCCTTTGGTATGGTCTTGTTGCACCACGCTGTCTGAAGGACCCTAAAGAGTATTAGGTCGCCTGATGCTCCCATGTACTTAACCATTTCTGGTGTTATACCATCATGCCCTGCTGCTTTGCCCATCTTGATTTTCTCCAGTGCTGCCTTCAGTTCTTCCATCTTTATGTCATCTTCACCATCATTGGTTTTCTCTTCTGTGCTAGTGGTTTTAATTTCTGATGCTTCACCATGCTCACCATCCAGGAGTTCTGAGAAATATTCTTTCCATCTTTCCATTACTTCCTTCGGGGCAGTAAGCATATTGCCTTGCTTGTCCTTTATAAATTTGAGAGGGCATTGTTTTTCCTTCCTCGTGTTCTTCAGGATCTTATAGAACAATTTCTGGTTTTCTTGCGCATCTTTTTTCTAACCTTTCTCCAAATTCTTCCCAGGACTTCTGATTTGCTGCTAGCACCTTGTTCTTTGCTTCTGTTCTGAGTGTCACATATTCACTATATTTCTCCATTTGTCCTGTTGTGTCTTTACCTCCTAAGTATTGTTTCCATGCCATTTTCTTCTCTCTTATTTTCTCTTTGACTTCCTCTGTCCACCAAGGTGTCCTCTTTCTCTTGTTCCCAAGTCGGACTTTACCACATGCTTCTGCAGCAGCGGTCTTTATGATGTCCTTGAATTTAAGCCAGAGGGTTTCCAAGTCATCAGGTTGTTCTTCTGTGTTGTTCACCGCTGCAGCAATAAGTCCCTGATATCTGGTCTTTATTTCTGGCTCTCTCAGCTTGTACGTAAGTCTTAATGCTCATTTCTTCCGTTCGTTTACTTCGTTTCTTGCGTGATGTTGGGCAGTTCCTAGGCTGAGCAACTCTTTCAGTTGTTCTTTTGATTGTAAGCAGTTAGTGATCACTTCCAATCTCTGGCCCCCTCCAGACTCTAGCATCCCGGACATATTTGAATGAGCTCCTCCTAACAATGGCATAATCGATCACTGACTTCTCATTCTTTGTTGGTTCAAATTTAGTGTATGCATGTATGCGCTTATGGGGTAACTTTGTGTTGGTAATGATCAGATTCTGCTCACTGCAGAATCTAAGGAGTCGCTTTCAGTTGTCATTGAGAGTATCTTCTCCATATCTTCCAATAACTCCACCCCATCTAGCATGGTCATTTCCAACTCTGGCATTGAAATCTCCGAGCATGATAATTTCATCTAGGCAGTCATCCACTGTCCTTTGAAGCAGCTCGAAGAATTCCTCCTTGACCTCTGCTCTCTCATCCTCATTCGGCCCATACACTATGACCAGGTTGACTATGGTTTCTCCTTCTTTTAGTTCTACAACCATAATGCGCTCCGAGACAAAGTTCCATCCCTTGATACTATCTTTTTGGTTTTTGGCCACAATGCAACCCACGCCCCCTTTAGCTCTTTCAGATGTGGGTACACCACTGTACAGCAGCGTGTTACCATCGAGATCCATGACTCCTTGTCCTTTTTTCTTTGTTTCCGTTATAGCCAGGATTTCTAGTTTTGCTTTCCTCATCTCTTCCACCAGCTCCTCTTCTTTCCCATTTATACTTCGTGTGTTCCATGTTCCATAAGTCGTAGTCCGTAGCCCGTTCCAGTTCGCCGCCTTTAGAATCAGTCCGGTTTTTCTCTCTTGTATTTCTCATATTAAAAAGTTTAAAGCAAACAGGTGATTGGCCTGTTGTGCCTTTGCATGGTGGTGAGGCTGCTTCCTTACGGACTCCATGCAGGCCGCTCTCCTCATTTTTCAGTCAGGCTTGGGACCGGCCTAGGCGGAGTTCATACTTGTCACACGGTGCCTTAATTAAGAGTCTGTCTGAGTAAAGAGACAAGACACCAATTTGTAGGAAAGTCTGAGAAGATAGATTACAATGAGAATTAAAGTGACTGTGGAGGATGAGACTTATAGCTTCAAGGGTGAGAACCTAGATTGACTATCCCTCGCCACATGTGACTTGTTTTATTAGCTACTGTCTCACCACCTCTCGCTCAGCTGAGATAAGGTATGAGCTACGTAATTTCTAACCACAGACACAACTGTACATTTAAAGAATGCAGGTACAGTATAGTGAAAGACAAACTGATCCAGTGCACATTTTATAGTTTATTAAAACAAACAAATCTATACTACAGCACACACAAAAACGCACCGATAACATGCGAGTTCACACAAACTGAAATAAAGAACAATCAATGAAAGACACAATTATCAAATTACCACGCTCTCTTCCACACCTACATGAAAACAACTAAGGTTAAAGAAATATACTGGGCGGGGGTCTCTAGGTAAGAGTCACCACCCTTGACTACTCTATTGTTAATAACTAAACACACTGTGGAGTCCTCCACCACCTGACTACTCTTCACTGGTGTTCACTGTATTCCGGTTAAGACTTATTAACTAATTTGACTAATTTGACTATATATATATATAGGCCTTACTGCAAGACGACCTTATGTTGGGCCAAACCTGACTCACAGACATCGTCAGCAGCGCCTGCAATGGGCAGAGCTACATGTCAGATGGACTAGAATGCAGTGGAATGCTGTCCTATTCACAGACGAGAGCAGATTCAATATATCCTTTGCTGATGGACGTATGCGGATTTGGCGACGATGTGGAGAGCGCTTTGCAGATTGCTGTGTTCGTCAGCACAACCGATTTGGAGGTGACAGTATTCACATTTGGGGAGGATTCAGTTTTCACCATCGCTTGCCTCTTCACGTCTTCCGTGGAAATGTTAATGCTGTGACATATCAAGATGAGGTTCTGGATGCATTGGTTGCTCCTGCGTTCACAAATTATCCAGACTTGCAGCTTCTCCAGCAGGATAACGCACGTGCGCACACCGCATGCATTACGCAGCAATATCTACAGCAGCAGAACATTGTGATGATTGATTGGCCTGCCCTATCACCAGACATGTCCCCTATAGAACATCTGTGGGACGAGCTTGGACGCAGAGTCTACAGGCAAGGTTCTCCAGCTAATCTGCAACAGCTCGAAGCTGCTCTTACTCGTGAATGGGACTTGATTCCCCGGAATTTCCTTCAGAGACTCGTGCGTTCCATGCGGAGCCGCTGCCAAGCTTGTTTGCAAGCACACGGTGGACATACCAGATACTGAGGATAGTTTGAATGAATGTATATGTATATGTACGTGTACGTGTACGTGTACGTGTACGTGTACGTGTACGTGTACGTGTACGTGTACGTGTACGTGTGTGTACGTGTGTGTACGTGTGTGTACGTGTGTGTACGTGTGTGTACGCGTGTGTACGCGTACGTGTACGCGTACGTGTACGCGTACGTGTACGCGTACGTGTACGCGTACGTGTACGCGTACGTGTACGCGTACGTGTACGCGTACGTGTACGCGTACGTGTACGCGTACGTGTACGCGTACGTGTACGCGTACGTGTGCGTACGTGTGCGTACGTGTGCGTACGTGTGCGTACGTGTGCGTACGTGTGCGTACGTGTGCGTACGTGTGCGTACGTACGTGTGCGTACGTACGTGTGCGTACGTACGTGTGCGTACGTACGTACGTACGTACACACACGTACACACACGTACACACACGTACACACACGTACACACACGTACACACACGTACACACACGTACACACACGTACACACGTACGTACGTACGTACGTACGTACGTACGTACGTACGTACGTACGTACATACATACATACATACATACATACATACATACATACATACATACATACATACATACATACATACATACATACATACATACATACATACATACATACATACATACATACATACATACATACATACATACATACATACATACATACATACATACATACATACATACATACATACATACATACATACATACATACATACATACATACATACATACATACATACATACATACATACATACATACATACATACATACATACATACATACATACATACATACATACATACATACATACATACATACATACATACATACATACATACATACATACATACATACATACATACATACATACATACATACATACATACATACATACATACATACATACATACATACATACATACATACATACATACATACATACATACATACATACATACATACATACATACATACATACATACATACATACATACATACATACATACATACATACATACATACATACATACATACATACATACATACATACATACATACATACATACATACATACATACATACATACATACATACATACATACATACATACATACATACATACATACATACATACATACATACATACATACATACATACATACATACATACATACATACATACATACATACATACATACATACATACATACATACATACATACATACATACATACATACATACATACATACATACATACATACATACATACATACATACATACATACATACATACATACATACATACATACATACATACATACATACATACATACATACATACATACATACATACATATATGGCTGTAGATCTAGCTCTGATGATGGCACCCTATACTTCATACAAGTACGATGAACCCGCTACGGGTTATGGCCTACTGCTTTATTGTGGCAGTATGTAAACAATACCAGGCAACGTAACCTGTTCCTTATTTGGTCGTACAAGCTAAGAGCTCTAATTCCATGCTAATTCCACGCTGAGGTATGTTTCCTCACGTCATGAGAACTTCTAATGCCTCTCCGTATTGCAGACGTAACTAGGGCGCCAGTTACTATGCGCATACCCCAGTTCTCTTCAATTACGATGTTGTCTCTTGCCTCCCTCTCTAAGAAGGCAAAGACCGTTGCAGGCTTAGGGTTACATACCCTCCGCCGTGAATCGGTGTAAGACAAAATAACAACTATTTTACACCAATTCAAAAAATACATAATTCAAAACACATTAACAACCAAGCTTTACCTATACCCCGTTTCCCATACCATAATAAAACTTCCCTAAATACAAGCTCCCATCTCTAAGTATTATTTCTGCCCTCGTGTTAGACTTAACGCTCACTCCTTCTCCTCCCCTGCACTATTCTTATATTAAAGGCAGCCCATGGAAGGTTATCAAAATAGAACAACTTATTTAGCACACACATGCCTACACCATATATCAGAATATTAAACACTCTTCACCCCTTTTCCTTCTGATTTACATTAACAAATAGCACAACTTATTAACACACAAATGCCTACACCATATATCAGAGTATTAAACACTTTTCACCCATTCTCATTCTGAACTACATTAATTATACCCGTTTCTTAGGCATCCACAGAAACCCCGCGTACATACACTTCTATTTATCATAATCAACTGTGGTTACTTTGAACTCGTTAGAACGTTACACAGTGCTCTCGTCTAACCTAAGCCCCTATTCTCAACCGTTAATATCTCAAACCCGCGCCAGAAATCATAGAACTCGCTAGCTAGACATAGTATAATTACAACAAAACTTACACTACACGGGCTCTAGCTTTGTAGAAGTCGGCAATGGATGGCAGCTACTGACTAACAATAAAACTAAATCCCAGAAGAAAGCTGACTCTTACTTGCTAACTCTATTAGCTAAAATTCTTACACCACTTATTAAGTTTACCACATACCCAGACTTTCAGAATATCAACGAACCGAGCAGACTGAACTGACGCTATTCACGGCAATAAAATTCGTGGACTTGGGAGCACTAACTACTAATTTGGCCCTGCATATATATTGTCAATTTTCGGATGCAATTGTTCATATACAGCGCTGAGCTTTTGCGCCAATTATTCTGAAAGAGTTTCCCCAAATTTCACGTCTCTGTACGACTCTTTCTGTTGCAAGGGGTGTTCCCAGTAATTCTCCGTTTCGTCCTCTTCCTCAATAGCTACTGCCAGCGCTAGTAAGTGTTCTTGAGGCCGGGTGGGGGGGGGGGGGGGGGCTAAAAATTTCTTCAGAAGATTTACATGGTATATCTTCCTTTCCCTCTGATAGAGATCCTGTAGGTTGTGTTAGAAATGTTATCCAAGACTTCGAATGGCCTTTGCCATCCAATGCGCAGTTTGTTGTCCCCGTGGGAAGTAACAACAAGACCTTCTCCCCTGGCTGGAATTCTCTTTCCTTTGCCATCTTGTATCTTTGCGCATGTTTTGCACGAGCCTTACGGAGGTTAGCTGAGGCCAAGTTCCAGCCTAACTGTAGCCGTTCCTTCATCTCTTCTGCATAATAAGAGGCCGACACCGTTGTCTCATCGGCCCTCTGACCTGTCAACGACTTGAGCTAGGCCTCCAATGGGCCCTTGATAGGTCGACCGAATAATAATGTGGCTGGCGGCAAACCTGTAGAAGCTTGTGGGACCTTTCGATAAGCAAACAGAGCCGCGGGAAGAAAAAATTCCCAATCCTCTGGCCGCTCCTGCCCTAACTTGCGAAGCATCCTCACCAGGCTGCCGTTGAACCGCTCCACGAGTCCATTTCCGGCCGAGTTGTATGGACTGGTATGTATATGCTGGGCCCTGAGAATCTTGAAGATCTCCTCCATCAACAAGCTGCGGATCTGGGATCCATCATCGGTCAACACTTGCTGAGGAAATCCCAGTCGCGTAAAGATTTGCACCAAGACTTCTGCGACATGCTTCGAGTCCGTGGAAGCCAGTGGGATTGCCTCTGCCCACGTGGTGCACACACCGACTAACGTCAGAATGAACCTGTTCCGTTGCTTAGTTCTTTCAAGAGGCCTACTATGTCAACCGCCGCTCGTTCGAATGGGGTACCCACGATGGGCATCTCTCCCAGCGGAACTGGGGGAGTCCAGTGTTTGGGTACCACTCTCTGAAATTTGGCGCAAGATTTTACAAATCTTATGATATCCGGCGTCATTCCCGGCCGATAGTAATGGACCGATATTCTGTGCATGGTGGCCCCTTGTCCCATATGCCCACTAAATGGAAGCGCACGCCCCATTTCTAAAATGTGTGGCCTATACTTGGTTGGCACTACCAGTTGGTTATGGCCCTGCTCTTCCCCTCCTTCCCTTCGATAAATCAGCCCTTCTTTTGTAAAGAAATTTCCTTTTTGTTTTGGGTCCTTAGAAGTGGGCAATTTCTTAAAACAGGCCTCCAATGCACGATCCTGTTGTTGGGCCTCCTTCAATTCCCTGGGCAACGGGTTTGTGTGGGCCTCACTTTCCCGTTCCTTCTTGGCTTGTTCCATAGTAACCACTGCTGCGACGATTTCCGGTTCCTTAGGGTCCCCTAGGTACACATACCGACACCCTAAAATGACTTCATACAGGATGTTGAGGATTGTTGCATGGTTTGCGAGCATTTTGGTTTGAACTTGATTCGGATGGTCGCACCATGTAACACCTCCACTAAATAGAGTAATAAGGTTCGCGTAAAACGTGATATGACGCGTTAGGCTAGTAACCAAGGGTCTTTTGTGTAGCCTTCGGGCATATAACAGTGTTTTAGGATTTGTGTGGTAGAACCACTAAGGATTATGTATAACCGTTAATATAGTGCTAGTAAAGCCAATAAAATAATAATGTGTTTAAGGACCAGAGAGTCCAGAATTATGTACGGCGGTATTATTTAAACGCAATAATTCTTAGACGCGATATTCGTGAAATACGAACGCGGAGATAAGATGTAACGGCTGATAGAGCCCGGCTAGGAATGCCAAACTGAGTTAATAATATAGACAGAGTTTTCGATGTGTATATTAGGCAGTGACCCTAATAAAACTATTAGCAGAAATATTAATACCACGTAAATATAATAATTATGCCAAATGCTTGGTAGATAGATTTGGTTAAAAGACATGAACTATATTTAAAACGATTACATGACAGACGTGCAATGTCTGATACTGTAGACTCTGAACTGTGATAGCAAGTGTCTTTAATGTGAAATATCTTATTGTCTAGAATTCATGATGAATCGATGAATGATTATTAAAATGTCGTAGTCCACCGAACGAGACTTGTTCACTGAAGTCTTTTGAAAGTTCCAGTTATGTTATACGACTATTGACCGTCGGCCTTCAAGGTATGGGTCAAAAGAATACAACACTCTGTCAAGCCACTAAGAAATGAAATGAAATAATAAAACACTGACAGTTAAATAAATATATATGAAGTTTAATGAAATAAACGTTTATACTCAACTATCAAAATAACAAAAGATGAATCCATTGTTGCAGCAGAAAACGATACTCAGTGATAGACAGAACAGATGAATTAACAGTCAATAAAACGAAATATAATATTAGCCCCAGCAATCTAAGAAGAAAAAGTGTGCAACATAAACTGGTGTCAGAAGTGGGATTATCTCTTCTGTCACACGATTTTAACAGAATATCGATCATCAGCGATTCAAGTTCCTTGGACTCTGCGGGTGAAGAAATCGAGTCCTTCCTTTGAGTCGAGGTTGCAGTGAAAAGACGAACGTGAGAAATTCCTCGAAGACAAGCTGGCAAATCAAGTGCGCATGTCAGCATTATAACATCCTACAAGATGTCGAGACATTCCTGTTTCAACGGAAAGATGTTCCAGCGCTGTATCCTGTAGCAGAACTTATCGTCACATATACGGATGTGGATCCTGATTCGAACCAGTAGTCAAGGTACAGAAGTTCTACAATAAACGTTGTTCCGGGTCCACTGTAGCAAGAATTACGAGAATTTTTGTTCACCATCAAGGTCGAGGTGAATTTTCTTCTGACCACAGAACAACAGATCTCTACTGGGTGATCCGAACTGTAACAGCGACTTGCATCTTGGTGCAAGGTTTACTCACTATGGCATGATTATGAAAAAGCCTTGTTTTCATTGAGGCGCTAATCATTTATTCCTGTCCAGAAAGGTCAAGCTTTGGCCTTCAGTTCACTGCTACTTCACTATCATCTTTACTATCTATCATCGATGTGTACCCAATTTATATTTATCTGTATTTTATGTGGGTGGTTGGTAAGGGCTTGATATTTTCTGGGATTTTCTTCGGAGAAATTCAGAAAATTTAAACGACTTTTAGGGTTTGTGTTGGTATTGTTGACTGAGGGTCTAGTGGTATGTTCCACTATAGAAGTGGTACGCCTCAGTTTGCCATACGAACTCTTTTATTCGTGCTTAGCTGTGACGTCTTGTCGTTCGTCATTTTAATTTGCATGACCTAATTTCAGTGCAGTGTCTAAGTTTATACGTTGTTAATCTAAATTCTTGTCCTTTTGTATATTTCACGACGACTTGTCTTGTTTATTTTAGTAATATTATTTTAATGTTTTCTTTTTTCTGATTAATATGTTTGAGTCTTCTTTAGTTGCTTTATATTCGTTACGTACTGTCAGGATGGTGACACAACAAGAGAAATCCATACTAGAATTGCTTTGGCAGCTAGCGCCTTCAATAGATTATCTAACATTTGGAAATTACGATCATTGAATATACATACCAAGCTTCGTCTGTTTAATTCAAATGTTATCTCAGTGTTAACATACGGCTGTGAGAGTTGGAAAATAACAAAATCATTGGAGAACAAGCTATGAATACATTCGAGAACAAATGTCTTAGAAAACTCATGAACATCAGTTGGAAAGAATTCAAGACTAATCGACAAATAAGAGAAGACTCTAGGCAGAAATATGTCTCCGACTATATAAGGAAAAGACGATGGTCATATATCGGTCATGTCCTACGAATGCAAAACAACAGAATACCACTACAGGCGCTCACTTGGGTTCCTGAGGGTAAGCGGAAAAAAGGAAGACCAAAAGAAACACTCAGAAGAACAATAATAAGAGAAGGAAGAACGTTGGGCCTAAATAATGTGCAAGAGCTAAGAGGAGTGGCGTCACAACGAACAACCTGGAGAGCACTGGTTTCTGCCTTATGCGCCGTGTTTGGCGCTTAAAGAATTTATTATTATTATTATTATTACTGTTGTATAATTGGAGATATCACTTCACTGTGTTTCATTTTCTTGTGCCTTCCATTGTCACCTGTGCTCGTCTCGTAGTTCACATTGGAGTATATATATATATATATATATATATATATATATATATATATATATATATATATATATATATATATATATATATATATATATATACATATATATACATATATATATATATACATATATATATATATATATATATATATATATATATATATATATATATATATATATATATATATATATATATATATATATATATATATATATATATATATATATATAACATAACAGATTGATTGATTTCATAGTGCCTATATTAGTTATATATATATAAATGGTATATATATATATATATATATATATATATATATATATATATATATATATATATATATATATATATATATATATATATATATTAGGAAGAGATAACATACTATTTTAAGATACTTACTATTAATTATAACCATGTCGAAGTTGGAGGATTTTATCACCGCTGGAATACGTTTAGGGAAATCAGGTGCTGAACTTGAGGAATATGCAGAGACTAAGTATGAGAAACATTTAGCTTACGCTGAGAGAATAGAACAGGGTGAGGCTGTTAACCGGGCAGAGGAACTCAAGAAGTTTTAATTAACCCAAGAAAAAGAACTTAAAGAGAAAGAAATGTCTTTCAAATTGCAGATGGAACGGATAAATTTAGAACAAAAAGATAAAGAAAGAGAACAGAGAGAGAGAGAGAGAGAGAGAGAGAGAGAGAGAGCGAGAGAGTTAGAGAAAGAGAAAGTGACTCAAAGAGATAAAGAAATGGAAATACGAAGAATGGAACTTCTTTAATTAGATCAAGCTCATAGAAATGCTAAGGAACTTGAACCATTAAGACTAAATGCAGAGAAAAAAAAAGCTTTGGAATTAACGAAGCTTCAATCTAATCACTCTAACGCTTCAGCAGGTTCAACCGTGTTTTATCCTAAGTTAAAAATGCCTCATTTTGCCAGAATCGTGACTGTGTAGACAGCTTCTTGTCTAGATTTATTCTGAAGGTAACATGTTTGAATGTACCTAAAGAGAGATGGAGCAGTCTCTTAGTTGATTTTTTGACTGCGGACTCACTCCAATGCTTCATGAATCTTGATGAGAAGAGCAGAAACGATTTTGATGTCGTAAAAGAAACACTTCTCAGACGTTTCCAGTTAACTGAATCTGGATTTAGAGATCGTTTCCATGCGGCTAAGCCAAGTAAGGATGCTGACTTTGGTGAATATATTGCATCTATTAAACATTTCCTTAGCAGATGGGTTGATTTATCTGGTATTAATAAAACATACGATGGGTTAATAGACCTCATGTTACGAGACAAGGTCCTTTCTGCGTGTATCCAAGAATTGGAATCCTTTTTACAGGAAAGACATCCAGATTCCATTCAAGAATATGAACGTCTCAGGAGACAGTTCTTAACAGCCCATCCGAACAAGGATATGTACAGAACTACTCCTCGAGATCCTATGCCTATGTGCGTGGCTCACCACGATCATAGATCTTATGATCACCGACCTCGATCGAAGAGCGTTGACGGGCGTTATCGTTCTGATTTTCGCCCATCTTGTAGGGGGGGGGCTTACATCTTCCCTCGTCAACGTTCACCATCAAATTTTTATCGACGAGGTTATTGAGGGTCTTCACCTCATGATCGTGGGTATCAAAGATGCAGGGATCATGATGATTCATATCATAAAGATTATCATAGACATTGATCTCATATGGTATGGTGTGGTAAAGTACAGTGATACAGCGATAAAATCATAAATTATATGTAATAAAGTCATAATTAGTAAAGTTGTAACGCGTCTTCTTCCCCGCGCCAGAAAACGCATTGATTTAAGCAGGACAGAACATAGTGAGAACTCTTATCGCCGCGTTGGTAGTATTAGCATTTATAACGCGCCCGTCAAGTATATGAAGGTTATCAAAATAACAAAAGATGAATCCACTGTTGCAGCAGGAAACGATACTCAGTGATAGACACAACAGATGAATTAACAGTGAATAAAGCGAAATATATTATTAGCCCCAGCAATCTAAGAAGAAAAAGTCTGCAACACAGGGGCCCCTCCATTACTGCCGCCTTGATCGTGCCCCTAACATACATCGACACTATCTGTATCTGCGCTACCGGGAGTCGCATCGGAGCATCTCCTCTCAACACCTCGCAAATCTCCACAAATTCTCCAGTTATCTGTTCTGGCTTCGCTAGATGATGGCCCACGATACATTCGAAGCCCAATCCTGTATCAAACAGACACTCCGTTTACGCCCCATTTATAGTTACTATTCCACTCGTGGAAGGTCGGTCACCTCCAGTCTGAGAGCCCCTGTCCTCCGATTCCTGTGTAGGAGTTTGTAAACATGCCACTCTCTTCGGGGGGTTTTCCCGGCTACCCCCAGGTCTCCACTGCGAGCTATAATTACTTCTGCCGCCCCACTGCCGACCAGGTACGTATTTCCGGGCATGGTCAATTCTTGTCTCGTCCCGTTTATTATGCTGTTTGGATGGCCTCGCGGAGTTAAAAGTCGGTGAATATGGCTCTCTAGCATTTGGCCCGTTCGTTGGCTTACTGGGGGAGGCGTTACTTTCTCTGGGTGGCGGGTCGGGGGTTTTCCGTTTCTGGCCCTGTATTTCGGCCTGTGCCGTCTGGGACCTTTCAGCAAAGATAATAATCTGGTCAAGTACTGGGCGCCATGCTCCGCCAGATACCACCTCAAGTCCAGAGATATGGTTGCCTTCAATTGTTTCGTCATTTCCAACTCTTCCATACCTGGTACGTTTTTGCCATTCCCGCCATCTAGCGAGATAAGTCCTTAATCTTTCCGCGAATTTGGTGAAACTCTCTCCCTTTTCCAGCCGGCTCTCCCGGAACATTGTTTGGCACTTACGTGGGGTCCACTGGAACCTTTGTAACAAAGCAATATGAAGCGCTTCGAAATTATTCTGGTCTTCGATGACCATCTTGCTATAAATGTCATACGCAGGACCTTTTAGGGACTGAGACAGTTATAAGCACCAAACATTTCCATCTAATCAATATGCCGTCGCCATCCGTTCGAATTTCTCTTTAAAAAACGTCAATTTTCTCGTTCCCACTAGGGAAAGATTCAAATTGGAAATTCATGGCTGCCATCTGGGGGCCTGCGTGTCCTGAGGGGTCTGTCGCCCCTGCTATGGGGGAGTCGCTATTCGCCGAACTGCTATCAGAGGCCTTACTTTGTAGTTCCAAAGAACGCATGGGAAGTTCAAGCTGTCTCTCTGCTGCCAACTTCCGTTCCTCTGCTTGTTCTGCCCTCTGCCATTCCTCTGCTTCCATTTTTTTCATTTCCATCTCGGCCTGCCGGTCCCTTTCCTCTTTCTCTCTCTGCTCCTTCCTGTCTTTTTTTCTCTTTCTCTCTGCTCGTGTTTATCCTTCTCACTTATCATGTATGCCTTAGTCTCGGCCTCATCCATTCCCATATCTTTTGCTGCCTCACGCCAGGCTGCTCGTAACTTGGCCATTTTAGCCATCTTACCTGTAAAATCTACAGTAAGCTCACAGATACTGAGAAGGGCTGAAGGGAAAAAAGAAACAAAAACTGTCCGTTACCTCCCGGAAAATACTCCCTCACTATATCCGCTGTCTCTAACCCAACCCAAATATCAGACTAGCGCCTAATTGGAATGATAACTGCCACCGCTAAAAGCCGTTACCCACTAGTAAACTGAAAAAATTTATGTATCTACTCTACAACCTGGAATTACCTTCCTGTTAGAGAATAAAAATCACCGTTAGCCATCAATTACCTCTGTGTCATCTAAAACCTTTATACAACTCCTGTAGTATATTCTAAATGCACCTGTGGAAAAGCTTTTGACTGGATCAGTTTTAAAAGCTCAGAGTCTAGGGGTTATACAATGAAAAATCTATTCTCATAAGAATTCCTCAACAAGAAACAATCTATGAATCTTAGGCAAGAACCCAGAATTTATCCGAGACGAGCTGCCCACTTTGTCAAAGGTGGCTTAATTAAGAGTCTGTCTAAGTAAAGAGACAAGACACTAATTTGTAGGAAAGTCTGAGAAGATAGATTAAGATGAGAATTAAAGTGACTGTGGAGAATGAGACTTTTAGCTTCAATAGTGAGAACCTAGATTGACTCTCCCTCGCCACATGTGACTTGTTTTATTAGCCACTGTCTCACCACCTCTCGCTCAGCTGCACTAATTTCTAACCACAGACACAACTGTACAGTTAAAGAATACAGGTACAGTACAGTGAAAAACAAACTGATCCAGTGCACATTTTATAGTTTATTAAAACAAACAAATCAATACTACAGCAAAAAAAAACGCACGGATAACGTGCAAGTTCACCCAACCTAAAAAAAGAACAATCAATGAAAGACACAATTATTAAATTACCACGCTCTCTTCCAAACCTACACGAAAACAACTAAGGTTAAAGAAATATACCGGGCGGTGGTCTCTAGGTAAGAGCCACCACCCATGACTACTCTATTGTTACTAACTAAACACACTGTGGAGTCCTCCGCCACCTGACTACTCTTCACTGGTGTTCACTCTGTTCCGGTTAAGACTTATTAACTAATTTGACTACAATGTCTGAAAGGCGCTCTTGGCGTCCTGCACAACTAACTTATACACCACTGAATCCTACTCCACTGAATTCTGCAGAACTAACTCTGAGGCTCTCCTCTAAGCATTATCTATCTAACTCTACTCTCTCCCCTCTACTTCAGTTCAGTGCCTTCCTGGCGCTATCGTCTTTGTATGAGGCTCCGATGCGTTGCTCTTCTTCACGTACCTCCTCCCGTTAGCATTTAGAGAGGTATGATTTCCCTCTCTCCTCTCCAGAATAACTGATGAAGGGGCACTTGGTGAATATATATATATATATATATATATATATATATATATATATATATATATATATATATATATATATATATATATATATATATATATATATATATATATATTCACTCTCTGGCTATAGATCTAGCTCTGATGATGGCACCCTACTCTTCACACAACGACGATTTAACCCACTACAGGTGTTGGCCTACTGCTTTATTGTGGCAGTATGTAAACAATACCAGGCAACGTAACCTGTTCCTTATTTGGTCGTACAAGCTAAGAGCTCTAATTCCTAGGCAATTCCACGCTGAGGTATGTTTCCTCACGTCATGAGAACTTCTAATGCCTCTCCGTATTGCAGACGTAACTAGGGCGCCAGTTACTATGCGCGTACCCCAGTTCTCTTCAATTACGATGTTGTCTCTTGCCTCTCTCCACATGTAAGCCTACCTTGCCGTGGTTGGAGAGCTTGAGCGTCTCAATGATCCCGGGAGCTATGCCGGCGGGAGTTTTACTCCTGGCAGGGTCACCCAAGCCGGACAGGTCCTGGGTGAGGGGCCAGACTAAATGGGCTGAGGAGTGGGTGGAACCCTATAGGTGTAGATGCAGAACCCACCGGCGAGTGGTACATGCTCTGGTCTGCACCAATCCACCCCCACTTCATGGGTTAAATGCTTTCTTGCCTCATTCTTCACTGTTTGTCGTCTATCACGCCCATGGCGACCGTTGCCTCAATTGGCTGTGTGTGGTGTACCCGGAAACGGGGCCTCCCAGTACTGAGGCAAAGTTAAGTCCCCGATGTCACTTATCGGTGCAGAATTGAGAGAGATGGCTGAGCATCACAATCCCTCCTGTGTTGCAGCATGATGAGAACCCAGCATTGCACACTGAGCTTGGGGGGATCACTTGGGCACCAGACTTAATACTGGCTCTTGACTGGATGGCCGCATGCAGGAGATTTCTACAATGGAGGGTTGGCAGGTGGTGGGTATCGGGAAGTGGCTCTGTGCAGGACGTGAGGATTCCTTGGGAGAGCCCAGAACCAGAGCACAGCATTGTGCAAGCTCTGCATAGTTGGAGAGCCCCCTGGATGACGGGGAATGCACAGTGTGTGCTACCCCACCTATCCCCAACTGCTAACTTAGAACCAGAAGTGGGGTCCTCTGTATGCGTGCCAGGCCAGGATAAAATGCCTGGGAAAGAGACTGGAGCTCAGAACTCCCTAACTCAAAGTTGCAGGATGGCAGAAAAGCCACGGGAAAGACAGGGCTATTTTGAAGATAACGCAACCATATTTTCACCATACGAGCTCGGACGCCGCCTCGGTAAACAAGGTCCGCGCAGAGCAGTGACACCCCCAGGCTGCTTGCGAATAGTCTACTACTGGGAACATAAACAGATTAGGGATGAGCCCACTCTCCCGTTGAACAGGTGCTAAAGTCGTAGATACTGGGCCAGAAGGCGCACCGGAAACCACAGTATCATGCAACTCGCTTTTTTTTTCTTTTTCTATGGAGAGTACACCGTCAAATAAATCTCGTTCTGGTGCTCGCCCTGTGGAGCTCCACCAGGCAGGTGCAGTGCCGGGCTCTGAGCCTCGACAGAGCCCACCCTCAGCTACTGGAGGACCCTCTAGACCGTCTTGTGGAGTCAACAGACGGCGGAGGAGAACTACTGACCAAAACAAAACAGAAAAAGAGAAACCCAGAGTGCCACTTGTCATGATGCACTGGAATGCAGAGGGAGTGAACAGCAAGCAGGCTGGATACAGCAAAAAGACAGAGCTGGAAAACATCTTGTATGAGAAGCAAGTCAGTGTTTGCTGTATCCAAGAGACTCACTTGAAAGCAGATCAAACCTTTAAAATAAAGGGATATCAATGCTTCAGATCCGACAGACAAGATAGACGAAAAGGAGGAGTACTTACTCTTGTAAGGAATAACATTCCTGCACACGAAAGGAAAACCTTCATGGATGGAGCAGAATATCAGCTGCTGCAGATAAAGGTAGACAAGATGGAAATAGAACTCCTGAACTATTACTGTCCGAACAACAAACCCCTGAGTCTCAGCTCTATACAGGTACCAGCCACCAACTTTATAGCAGTTGGAGACTTTAATAGCCACTCCCAGAGCTGGGGCTATAACCATCTGGATCACAGAGGTGAAGAGGTTGAAACTTGGCAAGATGATCACTCCCTAATCCTAGTCAATAATGCCACAGATACTCCTACCTTCTACTCCAGAGGATGGCACACAACTCAACACCAGATCTTGCCTTCTCCACACCAGATATAGCTGGATCTATTAGTAGAGAAGTAGGAGACCAACTAGGGGGAAGCGACCATCGCCCAATCTTTCTTACTGTCCAGAGTGCAACTCTCAGTACAGGCCCAGCCATTACAAGATGGAACTACAAAAAAGCCAACTGGGGTTTATTCAGGCATCAGGTGAACACGCTGCTGTCTACCCTCAAGGTACAGAACAGAGACATTAATGAAGTGGTAAAAGACTTCAACAGATGCATACTACAAGCTGCAAAAGAAACCATTCCCAAAGGATGCCGGCGTAACTACATACCATACTGGTCCAGCACACTCCAAGAACGTCAGGAAGCTATGGACAAGGCTAGAAAGGACGCAGAGTCTCAGCCTTCACTTGAAACTCACAACAAATGGAAAAAGGCTGTAGCAGAGTTTCAGAGAACAAAGCTAGAAGAAAAGCGGAAAAGCTGGAGAACTAAAACGGCATCGCTGAACCTTGAGAAAGACGGCAGGAAACTTTGGAGATTAGTCAAGTCTCTAAATGAAGAGCATTCCTCACCAAGGCAGACTATCACATTGGATGAAGGTGGCAAACTTTTCAGAGGAAAACAAGCTGCAGACTTGTTTGCTAGAAGATACAGTTCAGAAAGCAACTTACCCATTAACATAGACCATCAGAGAGAGATAAGAAAAGAAATACTGGCAACCATGGGACAGACAGATACTCCTGCCCCAATGAGGGAACCCATCACACTAGGAGAACTACAGAAGGCTATTTCCAAGCTTAAGTTTCAAAAGTCACCCGGCCCAGACAAAATCAGCAACGAAATGCTAGTAAATCTGAGCTCAGCAGCAAAGACAAAACTGCTTGAGATATTCAACCACAGCTGGTTGAAAGGAACGGTACCCCAAGTATGGAGAGAAGCCATCACAATACCCATACTAAAGAAAGGGAAATGTAAGACCGAGGCTGCAAGTTACCGGCCAATCAGTCTCACAAGCTGTGTTGGGAAGACTATGGAGCGAATAGTCAACCACAGATTGAAATGGTATTTAGAGTCTGAGCAGATCCTGGTGCCGGAACAAGCTGGATTTAGAGAATGCTACAGTATAGAAGACCAAGTTACTTACTTGTCTCAAGCAATAGAAGATGCCTTCCAGGAGAAGAAAAAGGTCCTAACGATCTGGGTCGACTTCAAGCAGGCCTTTGACAAGGTGTGGAAAGATGGCCTCATTGCAAAACTTAGGAGAAGTGGAATCCAAGGCAACATGATGAAATGGATCCAGTCATACTTGCATAACAGGAGAACTAGAGTCACTCTTGACGGTCTGCAGAGCAGAAAAGTGTTGCTCCATCAGGGGGTACCTCAAGGAGGAGTAATTTCCCCAACACTCTTCCTTGTTTACATCAATGACCTGGTGAAAGATCTCCCTGCAGGAGTTAAAGCTGCCTTATATGCAGATGACCTAGTACTCTGGTGCGCTGATGAAAATGTCACCACAGCAAATTATAGAATGCAGCGGGCAGCAGACATGCTAGTGTCATGGGCAGAGAAATGGCTTATCACAATAAACACAGACAAAAACCTCCACAACACTGTTCTCCCTCGCCCCCAAGGACAAATCAGCTAACATACACCTAGGGACAACCGTGATCAAGGAAGAAAGCTACCCCACCTATCTTGGGGTGACATTTGACCAAAGGCTTACATGGAATAAGCATATTGAAAATGCAGAAGGAAAGGCCCGAAGACGACTAGGCATACTCAGAAAATTAGCAGGTACCAACTGGGGAGCAAATGAACGAAATCTAAAGAAGATTTATAATGGAGTAATAAGACCACACTTAGAGTTTAGCTCAGCAGCATGGTCATCAGCTGCTAACTCACATCTGCAGTCTTTGGACAAGGTGCAAAATCAAGCTCTCAGGCTCATTACAGGAGCCATGAAAACTACACCAATAACAGAGATGCAGAAGGTTGCTGGATTACAGACATTGTCCCATAGAAGAGACACAAAAACCATGATCCAGATGGAAAAGTACAACAGTATGCCAATGCACCCAATGAAGGCAAGACTAGATGATCTGGCATTGGGACGTCTAAAGCGTAGCAGCTTTGTGCATCGGGGGGAAAAGACTTATAAGACAGCATCAAGAAGACCTATCCATGAAGACAACACCACTGAAGCCCACCCTATACCCTGTACCATGGGAGCAGGCCAGCAGTGCCCTCCAAATTAATACAACAGTCAGTGGTCTCACAAGTGGATGTGAGTATAATGATCTGCAAAAACGAACTGCTACATTGAGTATGATCCAAGAAAGCTATCCCGATCAATCATGGATACATGCCTATACAGATGGATCAGCAACTAATGCTGTTAGGAATGGAGGTGCCGGTATCTTTATCTCATATCCTGACAACCACTATGAGACTAGGCACATTCCCACTGGTAAATTCTGTTCCAACTATACAGCTGAGGTTCAAGCTCTAGAGCAAGCTGCAAATATGATTTATAACACCAACTCTGACTGCCACCAGGTAGTCATCCTCACAGATGCACTGTCTGTCCTGCAAGCTCTCAAGGGTGGTAAACTCCCGCATCTGAGAAATGAACTAAACATAGTAGCTGCCAAAAAGAGAACCATACTTCAGTGGGTACCATCTCATTGTGGTGTACCCGGAAATGAAAAGGCAGATAAACTTGCAAAAAAGGGAGGAGAATGTGAACAAGAAGATAATGAAGTCACATACTTTGAGAAAAAGAGAGCTATCCAGACTATCAGAAGAGAACAGAACCAACCCAAAGACGACTATCACACTCTCGACCGGCAGGGACAGACAACTATTTTTCGACTCAGGACAGGGCATAACAAACTGAATAAACATGCACAAGCTACGATTGTCTGCTTCACCACTGTGCACATGTGGATTAAACGAACAAACTGCTGAGCATGTTCTACAGGACTGTCCTCTGTATGACCAGTTAAGAAAGATATACTGGCCCAATGACTCAACACTAAACTCAAAGCTATATGGAGTTAAAGAGGAACTTCAAACAACAGTCGAATTCATCATGAGAACTCGTCTGACGGTGTAATCATCAAAGATGCGATCGCAAGAAGAAGAAGAAGAAGAAGAAGTCTCTTGCCTGCCTCTCTGAGAAGGCAAAGTCCGTTGCAGGCTTAAGGTTACCTACCCTCCGCCGTGAATCGCTGTAAGACAAAATAACTATTTTACACCAATTCAAAAAATACATAATTCAAAACACATTAACAACTAAGGTTTAACTACACCCCGTTTCCCATACCATAATAAAACTTCCCTAAATACAAGCTCCCATCTCTAAGTATTATTTCTGCCCTCGGGTCAGACTTAACGCTCACTCCTTCTCCTCCCTATCACTAGTCTTATATTAAAGGCAGCCCATGGAAGGTTATCAAAATAGAAAAGCTTATTTAGCACTCAAATGCATACACCACATATCAGAATATTAAACACTCTTCACCCCTTCTTCTAAATTACATTAATTAAACCCGTTTCTTAGGCACCCACAAAAAACATGCACTTCTATTTATCATAATCAACTGTGGTTACTCTGAACTCGTTATTACGTTACACAGTGCTCTCGTCTAACCTAAGCCCCTATTCTCAACGGTTAATATCTCAAACCCGCGCCACGAAATCATGGAACTCGCTTGCTAGACATAGTATAATTACAACAAAACTTACACTACACGGGCTCTAGCTTTGTAGAAGTCGGCAATGAATGGCAACTACTGACTAACTGTAAAATTAAATCCCAGAAGAAAGCTTACTCTTACTTGCTAACTCTATTAGCTAAAATTCTTACACCACTTATTAAGTTTACCACATACCCAGACTTTCCGAATATCCACGAACCTGGCAGACTGAACTGACGCTATTCACGGCAATAAAATTCTTGGACTTGGGAGCACTAACTACTAATTTGGCCCTGCATATATAGGGCATATTTTATGATGCAAGACCGGCGCGGTGAGTCATAGCTTCTAGCATCGTCTCCCAAAATCCGCTTCCAACCCAACTTCTGACGTAATCTAATGACTGCTACATAAATTAAAAATCAAAACCAATCGTACGAGCTTTCCGTTAAATATCATAACTTTATCTTAATTCGACCAATCCACTAGCGACGAAGAGTTATTCTCCCTGCAAGACATTTTTTAGTCTGGTGTAAAAGTTTTCTTTCTCAGATTCTTCTTTATCGTTTGTTGGTGCATAACACTGGATGACGTTTATATTTAGTGAAGGCGAAAGCCAGGAATTTATTCACGGCTAGGAAGCCGCATTGTGCGCACCAGTGTTGAATGCCGGTACGTAGTACTGAAGACATGGCCTTTTTTTCTACGGTACAGCCTGAGCGCCGTTTAGGTTATAGTTAGCTCTGTTCTTTTGTATAGGACAAGCGATATGGTGGCGATATATGTTGGGTCCTTGGTGGTGTCCATTGGTTGTGATTATTGACTCGTTGGTTTGATAATTCGATGGTAGCTCGATTATAGACTCAATATGCTGAGCCATAGTTATTTTGCCGCGTGGCCTGTTTACTATCCCGCCTGTGTCCAGGCGTGCTTTGACTGTAGGGCTCATTTGTTGTAACTCACGCCAAACGATGGTCATTTTATTTGGTTGTGATTAAAGGGATAGAAGTTTATTGAGTGTTCCCTTTTTCTATGACGCCGTTATGTGTATGTGTATCACAGAACGTCTGAACATGCTCTTTTGTGTGATCTCTCACACCTGCAGCCTTACGGCAGTATCATCTTTTTCTTCATTTTTCTCACCAATCGCTTTTATTTGGTATAAATCATGCCTTTTCATTCTTTATACTCCATGTGTTGAATTAGTAGGATGGAGTCTCTAACACTCTACTCCCCTACGTATGTATCTGCTTCACACGCAGAATTGGTTACGTTCCACAAGGTAAATGCGATAATACCAGGTAATTATACCGGTCATACGCTTATTTATTCTCTCAGTCTGACCATCTTTTGAAACGCGTCGCCCAACATTTGACCCTAGGTGAAAAGCTGGTGACAATACGGTCTCGGCCGATCGACATGAAAAGTACCCAAGATTGTCTGTCTGGATTGCCGACGTAGGAGTCTGTCTGGCAGATTACGCAGAGGGTAGATGCGTTTATTGCTTTTTGTGGGACAATCCCTGGTGATTGTTAGAGATAATCTGTCTGGTTAGACATCTTGGCGGAAGACATTACGCCAGGCAAGCATAGTTCACACATTTGTTGTGAGTGGGCGGAAATATTACTGCATGATTTGAAAGAGGTCACGCGTTGGAATATTAAATTTAATATTTAAAAACACGTGGGGGATATTTTAAAATTAGACACCCCAACCCAGTGCTAAAGAGCTTACGATTGGATTAAAGTAAGGAGCCGGAATAAACTATGGATCCTATTGGAACATCCGACGGAAGCACCATCTGTGATGTGAACTGAGAACTGCACATATAATGTAGTGAAATCAGAGACACAGAACAGAGAGACTGCAGCGCACGTCATGTGAGCGACTCCCAGAAGCCAGAGAGACATGGAACTTAGAATTCCTATATTGTAAGTGACAGATCGAAGTATTTGTGAAACTTAAAACCTTAAAAAGTAAGCCCGCCTTTATAAATACAGAGACTGAAAAACCTAAGGGACCAGTACTTAAAATACAAAGACTGGAAACCTAGGAACTGGATCACCCGTCATAAGAGAAACTTTCCCAGACCAAGTGTTTCGTAGATTCACCCGTCATAAAAGGGATTCAAAATTTCCAGACCAAGTGGTTCGAGAGCATATAACCTACATTGCTCGTGTCTATTCTACCCTGCGCGAGGAGATTGTGTATTCCCAAAACTTTGTGGTAAGTGTAACAATTATTTTACAAATGTAAATTTGACATGTTTTCTTGCTAAGTGGTTATATATATATATATATATATATATATATATATATATATATATATATATATATATATATATATATATATATATATATATATATATATATATATATATATGAGGCTGACAACCTCAACATATGAAACTAGTATATTCATAAACCACTACATCAAGCGCGGGTGATTTCTTCTGACTAGTCGTGCGGAAACCCGACAGCAGAGGTGACCCCAGACTCCGAATGGAGCAGTGATGACTGATGATTATATCACATGTGCCTAAAGTGTATAATATTTTGTGAGATATATGCACTGCTTTGACGGTCGGCGGCTAAGGATCAAAGAAAAAAAATGCACTTTGTTAATTGTACCTCAGGCAACTCATTATTCGCGCTGTCCAGACACATTTTCCCAGTTAATACCCAGAGGAATATGGGGAATTTTATTCATCTTCCCTGAGCTACACTGTGTACTCGGGAATTTAATTCTTCTGAGAGATTAACATTGGTGGGTGGACAGCGAGAATGTGCCTGTTAATTGGCAGCCTACAAATGTACTTAGCAGAGACATTTGTTTTCTATTTTGTCTAAAATGTTCGTGGTTACAAGCTATCAAACGGTTCGAAGTACTGAAGTTACTAAGCCACTCGAGTGAAAGAAGTACATTCATCACAAAGAAGTGACGAAAACCACAGCTGCAGGACCCCTTATATCAGTTAAGTGCTTATAAAAAGGCATCATCAAAAAGGACAAAATAATTTTCTGACTATATCCCCACCTTAAATTCTCATAGGTAACCATTGGATACAGGGCCTCTAGGTAGGCTTTTTAGTGTTTTGGCCCCCCTTCACCTAATAGGCAATAATTTTATTTTTTTTTCCAAACCCCTTAGCATGGAAATGGTATATACTAGTATTATTAATAGACTGGTATGTTAGTTTGTTTGCAATGCTTACCTTTTTTATTAGCAATTATTTTTTATTAATGTTTATTAGTATTATTTTTGTCAAGGCCTAAAAACCCAACCCCTGCAGATCCAAGTAGAACAGACCCAACTAAGATGGTTTGGCCATGTCTGCAGAATGGGAAAAGATCGGCTGCCACGGCAGGTATATGAGGTTAAGAGCCAGGGATCCAGACCTCCAGGACGACCATGAGTCCGCTGGGAGGACAACATTAGACAATCTCTGAAGGACCGAGGACTAGAATGGAACCAGGCCAGAAGGAAGACAGCCGATAGGATAGTGTGGCGCTCTCTCTTCCAAACCTCTACACCTCACGGTAGAAGAGGAACGACTAAGTACAAAAACCACCAATCCAAAACCAACAAAAGCCCAGCAGAAAAAAGATTTCAATAGGGAGAGAGAGAGAGAGAGAGAGAGAGAGAGAGAGAGAGAGAGAGAGAGAGAGAGAGAGAGAGAGAGCAACGTGGAATCATAGAAGACGAAACATTACAGGCCCCATAGACATTAAACTTTGCCACAGCAAACGGCAGATAAATTACAGCCTGGATGAGCCAACACAAACAACAAAGTAATACGCTATATGGAAAGATGAACACTATATACCCAAATTATAACCCACATGGGGTTGAACCGGGTACCCCTAGCACTCAAAAAACACCAGTTTTAAAGTGCGGGGTTCATAAACCTAACTAACTAACGACTAAGTAAGTAAGTAAGTATTATTTTTATTATAATTAAAATAAACACATGTTAAATAGTTCATAAGTCATTATGATTGTGACGGTATTGCCTCCCTGCTTTGCAGTAGTGGTCCAACAATGGCAAAAACTGAAGAGTATCTAATATAGGCTTCAATGGAGTCTATTTGTACACAAGATTACTCTCGGCAGAAATGTAGATAGAAGAGTAGTAAAGCTTCTATCATGGGAGTCTTCACAAGAAATTCAGGTAAGCGAAAACAATGCTGGCTGTCACTGAGCACGTTAATTCTGTAACCTGCCGACCACTTTTGTGAAGATTTTAAGCAATGGTTGTTCTAGCTTGTTAAACCCCCACCGTTGAGTTAATCAGTGGAATTATTATTATAATATATATATATATATATATATATATATATATATATATATATATATATATATATATATATATATAGCTCTGTTTAGAGTGTGTGTTTAGTAACTTTGACTGAGACAAACATGTAGTACGTTTAAAAGATTAAATCGAAGTAAATTTGTAATATTACAAATAACAAAATTTAATAATCACTTTAGGTTTAACAGTTTGAAAATGATTTGAATAGTTATGGCTAAAGAAAAGCTATCATCATCGAATTTGGGGATTTCGAAAAGGGTTAAGAAGTTCAGGTGGCAGCATATGTTTGAACTTAGCTGCCAGTGACGGTTCTGTCTTTTCACACTGATCACTTGTCTCTGGTCAAGGTTGTCGGGTGTAGCTCGTCTCCAAGAAACTTCAAGGAAAGTCTACACAGTGCGTTCTTTTGTCTTAAAGCGTAGACCACTGATCCCGTCTTGTTTCAGAAATAGTACGTTCTGCTGATACCACCAATAACTGTGATAGAAGAATAGAAAAGAACGCTCTTCTGAGTATGGCGTTCTCCGACGTATAGTTATGTGTCCCCCCTCTTCTATTTCACCATCCCACTTAACTCAGAGTTTACCCTCGATGAGAATTAAATTTAATACCTCGGGATAAAACTTCCTTTACATTTAAACTAAATAGCTTTAGCTTTACATTACATTTAAACGGAAAGGTTAAACGTACAGATATAATATGTTTTACATTTATACCTCCACTGTTTGACAAGTGTTCACAATATAAATTCATTTATGTTTCCTTTATATTTACACTTGTGGAAAAGTTTGAAACTTCTATTAATTAAAATGAATATTTTTACATGGACATTTACGCTGGTTTAAAGCGTGAAACCTTACATTAATTTTAAAGTGAATATGTTTATAGGGACATTTACACGGCTTTGAAAATGTAAGTCTTTTTCTTAGAATGTACATCATTTCTTTTCATTTTTCCCTCCCTGCTCCACAGGGAACTTGGAACTACTTTATGCTTTTAGTTCTCTTTATGAAACTATCAATAAAGCAATCACCAGCCCGTGCAATGGTGGTTCGTGAATCATCATTCTATACGCTGAGGTTGCCAGCCTCAAATGACTTTGACATCCAATAGCGAGTTTCACACAATAAAATTCACATGGTAATGTATACATACATATACATATAGTTCACATGTTAGTAATAAAATATGAAAAGTAGATCACAACTTACGCCAATCCTGGCTACAGACTTGTCGCACAGATGAATAGAAGAGACGAATCGGTCTCTTACAACACGTGTCTGGGATTTCTTTTAATTTTACCATAGACTGCCCCTTCTGACTCCGTGTTTCTTCAGTTTCCTAGTCCGGGTTTTCCTTATTAAAATTTGAAAGAGATTTCCTGTGCTTTATAAGTCTTATATGGTTCTCCAACAAAAGGTCAGGATAACAATTAGGAATTATGAATCTAGTTCTTCACTCTGGCGAAGGTCTGGTGTCTTGGCGAGCGTGCAAATCACAGAGAAATAAAACTGAAATTGTCAGCCTATATTCCCTCCAATGATGTTATGAATCTAATCAGAAAGATCCAATCATTTAAAATTATGTAGATAGGGTGTAATATTTCAAAATAGTCCCACGTGAAATACGATGCGTGCCTGCAAAGGTCACGTATTACCATATATGGACATCTGATGCCTTGCATACACTCTCACAAACACATTTGTAGACTCATATTGTCTAAAATGTAATAAATCCATGATTACTTTTTAACCAAGGACCGGAAGCGATTATATAACTCTTGTCTGCCACAGGTGTCACATAGACGGTAATGTTGGCGTAGCAAGGATGACCCTGAAGCGCTTATGTCATAAGTCCCGCCTCGTGCACGGGTTGTCATGTGTTTCGCCAGACAAACAAATTTGGTTCTATTCAACACTCCTTGTCGCTTGAAAAGATGGTCAGACCGATATTGTGATAAAATACTGTCGCTGACCGTCTAATAACCTGGCGTAACTTAACACGTCTTCGTGAAGCGTGAATGCGACACAATAAGATAAGAATTACTCCCGTAGCAAATACTGCCATAGGGGAGTGGCGTGTTAGAGACTTCACCATGCTATGTCCAGCATAGAGCAAAATAGTGAAAATACAAATGAAAAGGCATGATTTATGCCAAATAAAAGCAATGAGTGAGAAAACTGAAGAAAAAGAAAGGATACTGCCAGAGGGCTGAAGGTGTGAGAGATCACACAAAAGAGCATGTTCAGACGTTTTGTCACAGTGATATTGCCGGGGTGTGGTTTTTGATATTTGTTTGTATAGCGTGACTCGTCTCACTACCCAAAACAATCTATGTTATTTAGCTCTTTTACACGAAGTTGTTTTAGAACGGCATGAATGCATTGCAAAATCTGCAAAAATGTACTTTCTTTTGGTGGGTACATGCAAAAATGTTCATTAACAAAACTTGTAATAAGTTTCCTTTTATTTTTTTATAGTCTGACGCAGCTTTCCTTTTTTAAATTAACTTATACACGGGCTTCAGGCTACTTAGCCTGACGGATAATCCGTCCCTGATTGGAAATACATGGCACACATGTTTTGAAAAAAACACGTCACATAAATCGTGTTATTCACTTTTATTTACTTCTATTTTACTTTAATTTATTTACTTGATCAGCCTGTAACCAACCACATCCAATCCAGTGGCTTGTTCGCCAGAGTGAACCATCAAGAACCTTTTTACAAAATACTTTGTTTGTAATGAGCGCGTTCAAAATCAGACTGACTAATCCCCCGATTTTACAGGATAACAACCAACTTTGACATTCGTCGTTTCGACAAGAACAACCACACCATTCGAACCACAAGCAGCTAGGTACTTGATGATCGCGTTATCGGTCAAAACTATAGCACACGCTAGATGATAGGTACACCAGCCCACCAGCGCAGAACACAGGGAATCGCAATATCACAATCAACAATGACAGACAATTGATTGATGGAGAACCGTCTACCGGCCCTTCTATAACTCCGGACACGACTGAAGCTGTGACATGCGTCGACCCGACTGAGAGTCAGAACCCTTGCCAGTAAAGAATAAGAACATAAAGATGGTGTTTTACGACAGCTTTACAGCTACTCGTCAGTAACCCGGTCTATGACACAACGATGCCGAGATGACAGCCGACCCAAAGCACTATGAAGGAAGTGAAAAATCTGTCAAAGAAAATGTCGCAGAGACTCATGCCCAAGACTTCCATCTGGTCATCGAAAACCACTGTTGGGTCTTCAGTAGAAGTAGCTCCAGACGTGCTCACTGAGAAGCAATATGCTGAGGAAAAATGTTCAGGCTCAGACGCAAGATTAACAAAACTTGGTAATAAGACCAAACACTTTCAGAAACGATACTAAGATCACTTAATTTCTTCCTACCCGACAACAAAGTTATAGTCTGGACGGAGAGGACGCAAAGCTTTCACTAGCTTTCGCATCAGAATTTATGTTCTCTAGTTTAAAAGTGTTGGAAAAGTACTAAGCATGATGAGTTTATGAGGGGTGGTTAGGTTCCGAAGGGTCCACAGGTACTGAAAACACAAAGTTTTGAGGTATTTACTGTATAAAATCGACAAGACCCGAGAGGTCTAACCACCATGGCTGTTTATTTAGTTCTCGCACACAAAAAATAGTCAACGGTATTGTGCGGGATCACCGCTCTTATTCAAACATACCGTATCTGTGTTGTACTTGAAAAAAACCTTGACGTCTTGATTTTGACCGCTGAAATCAACGAAATGAAAAGGAAAACATAAAACAAGCAGGATCCCGTAGACGACAAAGGACAGCGGTTAATGGGGACTTCATCTTTCTTGCCTTCATCTACTTCTATTTTAAAAGTGGCCTTTGAGCATCTTGCAGATTCGGCAAAACAACTTGATATCAGCCTGTAACCACAGTAACCAACCACATCCAATCAACTCTGGCTAACTACCATGTTACCAAACCATTATATACAAATTAGTCCCACCATAATTTGGAACTCACTTGATATGCTTAACTATAAGACAACCACTACTCTCCCACAAGGGATCCACAGATTTACCTCCCTTTCCACAAAGCACTCCTCTACTCATATCACTTCCCTTTAACAAAGGCGAACAGTCTTTCAACAACCTCATTCATTTCTCTCAAACCATTTTTCTGCACTCACCTTCCCTACCAAAACCCAAACTAACATTCACACTGAGCAATCACTGTCAATTGAGAAATGAGATTTTTTATTTATTTGATTTTTTTTCCCCCAGACACAAAACAACACTTTTAAAATAAAGTATCTCGTTCAACCCTTGATGGGTTATAATTAGATGGTATAGTGTAATAAATTCAAGACAATAAAATGATTAAAGCAGTTAATGACAACAACCTCTTGAGAATTTTAGATATTATAAATGAAGTATGGAGAGAAGAACAACCACCACAACAATGGAAAGACAGTATTATTGTAAAGTTACCGAAGAAAGGTGATCTATCAGACTGTAATAACTGGCGTGGTATATCTCTATTATCAGTACCTGGAAAATTATTATGTTGCATGATGTTAGAAAGACTTAAATTGCATGCTGACGAAAAGATCAGAGAAGAACAAGCGGGTTTCAGGCCGAAACGATCATGTATTGATCAAATATTCACACTAAGAACAATTATAGAAGAATCAGTGGAAAGGCAATCGCCACTTATTATCACCTTCGTCGATTTTCAAAAAGCCTTTGATAGTCTACACCGCCCATCATTGTGGAAGATACTTACAATCTATGGTTTTCCAACAAAATATGTGAATATAATCAAAGCGCTATATGACAATGCAAGATGTTGTGTTAGAACAAATAAAGGGAATACAGAATGGTTTACAGTAGAAACAGGGGTGAAACATGGCTGTATTATGTCACCACTACTTTTTGGAATAGCTATTGATTGGGTTATGAGAAACTATACCCACAATGAACAATTAGGTATAAAATGGACAAATGGAAAATTCCTGGGAGACCTGGATTTCGCAGATGATGTAGCATTCTTAAGTTCAACACCAAGACAATCCAAAGAAGCAATAAATAATTTGTGTCATCTCTCGGTTAAAATAGGTCTCCAAATAAATGCCTCTAAAACTAAAGCTATGAAATTTTCTAACGAGACCTTTGATATCATCTTGAACGGGGAAAAACTACAGAAAGTTGAAAGTTTCAATTATTTAGGCAGTAAAATGACTCAGGATGGTGACACAACAAGAGAAATCCATACTAGAATTGCTTTGGCAGCTAGCGCCTTCAATAGATTATCTAACATTTGGAAATTACGATCATTGAATATACATACCAAGCTTCGTCTGTTTAATTCAAATGTTATCTCAGTGTTAACATACGGCTGTGAGAGTTGGAAAATAACAAAATCATTGGAGAACAAGCTGAATACATTCGAGAACAAATGTCTTAGAAAACTCATGAACATCAGTTGGAAAGAATTCAAGACTAATCGACAAATAAGAGAAGACTCTAAGCAGAAATATGTCTCCGACTATATAAGGAAAAGACGATGGTCATATATCGGTCATGTCCTACGAATGCAAAACAACAGAATACCACTACAGGCGCTCACTTGGGTTCCTGAGGGTAAGAGGAAAAAAGGAAGACCAAAAGAAACACTCAGAAGAACAATAATAAGAGAAGGAAGAACGTTGGGCCTAAATAATGTGCAAAAGCTAAGAGGAGTGGCGTCACAACGAACAACCTGGAGAGCACTGGTTTCTGACTTATGCGCCGTGTTTGGTGCTTAAAGAATTTATTATTATTATTAATAAAATCAGATTTCCAATATCTAAGTATAGCACCTTCTTCCCCCTCCACTCAGTGCAGGTAGAGTAAATCAAAACCAAAATTGTGTGAATGTATTTGTGTGTGACCTCCCGTTTCCAAGAAACAAATAAACAATAAATAAATAAAAAAACTAACACAAACAACAAATACAAAAGAAAGAAAATAAAGTCTCTCATAACTGGTTTGTTGTTAATAAAGCGATAAGGGGATAGAAAGCCCGTGGTTGTCCGGGATGACACCCAATCCACTAATTGTCTTCCATCATCTACACGAGCACCCCGTCAGACTACCCCTTATCCCACACCATCATTGATCCTTATATATTAATTTTAGTTCTTGGTATATACTGTTTTTCTATATTGTGTCATTGTCTAGTGTTGAGAGCTGCTTCATGGTGTGTAATCATCTTGGCTGGTTTATTTTCGGTCTGGATGATTGCACCATGTAGCATCCCAACTACACTTAGACGTGTCGCGTATTATATGATGACGCGTTATACATATGTTGAGCTCAGCTGGCCAACTCTGCTTATCTTGAGTGATGGCGGCAGGAGAGGACTCCTCTGCTCGAATTCTCCTCTGGGCTCAGGAGACACCTCACTGATAGCTAAAAAGACCAAGGAGTATGCTGTCCGACACTGGATTCAGCAAATCTCTGACCAGATGCTGCTCAGTACCATCAAGACCACTGTCCCACAATTCATACGAATAACACAGATACGTTGATTAGCAATGAATTCTGGCACAAACTGGCACAAATTTCCTTCTGCTTATCTTCCAGGCTTTTAATTTAGCCAAATATATGCTGGCTTCAACGCACTGATGCTTTATCAAGTGTATTTAAACAAGTGGTTTCGAACTAACGCTCCCAAGTGTGTATATCAGCGAGTCTGACCAATGAGCCCCGTTTCGACAAGTGTTTGAAAAAATGTTATCTTTTCCCGTCTCCCCTAACAACCAAGATAGTATTTATAGCCCGACCAATCGTGGTTAGGCTTTCATTTGTTGCGCTCCAATCAATTTGGAGTTTACATGGTAGGCTATTTCTGTAACGTAAATTTTTTTCAAACACGTTAAAAAAAAATCTTATGAGCAGAAATGATTTTATGCTGTCAGGCACCCCCAATATTTTATTTTTGGGTATAATTTATTAATTCCTGGACTATTTGCGTAACGTTTTACATATTATTTGTCAGCAAGCCCTAAGGAACCCAAAAATACTAATTTAAAGGAGCTACGTGGCTGCGTTCAAAATATGCAATTTCTAGGATAGTCGTATAGTTGTTTTATTTTTTTATGTGAGAACCGCCACCTGTCCTGCTGTACTGTCAGACTAATGTCAGGATTTCGGACATAAAACAGTAGAATGTCAGGTTTCCCCAATAAGCGTTTTTTTATGATTTTAAAACCTAACTCTGGGAAAGGGTAGTGTATTTTATCACTGTCCGTCTGAAAAAGTTAGTGCTTGTAGACTTACACGCGTGATGGCAGCATTTGTATATCGCGCGTCGCGTGTTGCATGCGTTCCTGATTTTCAGCCCTCCCCTCTCTCTATCCTTTTGTCCATCTGTTCGTTCGTTTTGGTAACGTAATATAATTAATGTTAGGATTAATTTAGGTCATTACGCAGTACGTCTCAATGTTTTTTCTTAGAAATGCAGCACACGTTTCATTGAAGAAGGCGGGTAATAATACAGTAAGCTTTTATATCAACGTGAAAGCGTTACAATTTGCAGACGAAGCAGAAAACAAGGGGGATTTCGAGTACATTCCTTGTGACAGCACTGTCATTTTACCATTGCTCTTTTCTTTATTATATGTATTTATTAGGCTTTATATTTACCTAATAATTTATATATGTGGATTAGAATATTTCATGACACCTCCCCTCTTAAAACAGACATTATATGTCAGTCCTTTATTCTATATACACATAGAGAAATTTATTATTATTTCTGGGGTTTACGGTGATTCTCATCACACGGATGGCGGCTTAAAAAATCCGCTCCCAGATTGGTTTTTCCAGATATATATTCAATGCTAAAATTATATGGAGCCAGAAGCAAAGACCATCGGAGTAACCTAGAGTTCTCATGCTTAGCCTGTGCTAAAAACGATAAAGGTTTGTGGTCAGTTTGCAACTTAAATGCCTTCCCATATAGATAAATATTGAATTTCTTTATTGCCCATATTACTGCAAGACATTCTTTTTCGCTAGTTGAGTAGTTGATTTCAGCTTTATTCAACTTTCTGCTAGCATATGCCACTGGGCTTAATTCCCCATCCAATGCATCTGATTTCTGTAGTAAAGTTGCACCTAGCCCAATATTACTTGCATCCGTCCTTACTATGAATTCTTGACTTAAGTCAGGTAATTTCAAAATGGGTTTACTTGTGAGCTTTTCCTTCAATTCTTGGTAAGTCATTTCACATTGTGGTGTCCATGTAATGCGATCTGGAAGTCCTTTACGTGTCAATTCCGTTAAAGGTGCACATATGGAATTAAAGTTTTTGATATACTTCTGGTAGAAACCACATAATGAGACAAAGGATCTCACGTCCTTCTTGGTTTGTGGTCTCGGGGCTTTCTGTAGTTTCTCTAAATTCTTTGGGTCAGGGGTCATGTTTCCCTGATAAACTGTGTGTCCCAAAAATTCCAATTCTTTACATCCAACGCAACATTTGGTTGGTCGGGCTGTTAAATTTGCCTCCCTAAGTCGATCAAACAGCATGTTCAGAGAGTCAATGTGTTCCTCAAATGTTTCTGTTGCTATAAGGATATCATCCATAAAATTTGTTATACAGGGATTATTCAGAGGATCCAATAATTTTCTCATCATTCTAGAGAAGACACTAGGCGCATTCTTCAATCCAAATGGCAATCTATTAAACTCATAGTGTCCTTCTGAGGTACTAAAAGCTAGGTATGGTCTAACCTCAGGCTTTACTGGAATCTGATAGTATCCTTTACTCAGATCCACTTTTGAGAAATATTTAGCTTTATTTAGTCTGGCAAAAACAGCTGATTTGTATCCGGCAATGGATCCACCTGTCCTTCTGTAATAGCATTCAGTCTCCTGTAATCTATACAGAGTCTATGTTCTCCAGAGGGCTTCCTTAAGAGTACAACACCGGAACTATACGAAGACTCACTGTGCGAAATAATTCCTTCTTTCAATAGATAGTCTATCTCTTCCTTCAAAGCTTTTTCCTTAGCAAACGGAATCGAATATGGTTTCATACAGACAGGTGTGGAGTCTATGAGTTTCATATCATATTCCAATAGGTTTGTATGCCCTGGTCGGTCTGTTAACACCTCTGCATGATTATTTAGAACCTGTTGCACTCTCTCTTTCTGAGTTATCGTTAAATGTGTACTGATTTTCACCTGTGCTGCTGTCTCACAGGGGTGTAATGGATATTCAAATGATGAAAGTGGTTCCTTTTTCATCTCCATGGCGATGGACAAGGTCAACAAGTGTGTCTCTTCCTGATGTTCTCTTTCCAAATATTTCTTCAGGAGATTCACATGATAGATTTTTTCTTTCCCCTTCTTATCTATCTTATAATTTGTTCTAGACACCTTCTCTAGAACTGTATATGGACCCTGCCATCCAATTTGTAACTTATTCTGACTCCCGGGCAAAAGAAGCAGTACTTTCTCTCCCACAGCCAAATTTCTGTCTTTCGCCTTCCTGTTATAATAGGCAGCATGTTTCTTCCTGGCTTGTTTCAAATTTTCATTGGCAAGTTTCCAGCCAGTTTTCAACCGAGTGGTCAGCTCATTCACATATTGGTATGAAGATGTAATGTTTTCCTCTGCCTTTTCATCAGTCCACGTTCTTAACAAAGCTACATATGGACCTTTAATTGTGTGGACCTATTTGTCCATGCACCGGTATGGTCTCTTCCACTTGAAGCTTTATAGTGATGATTTTTCCTCCCAGAATTATCATTCACAAAACGACCGCTACCAATTTTTCTTTTGGGGCTGTCTCCCCTCTTAAAATTCTTGATGAGAGATTTCCTCTCTACATCCTCTTCCTCCAGTTTGTTTAAGTCCGATTGAGGGATTTTCGGCTTATCCTGGGGTAAGACATCTTTTTGCACTCTCCGCATAGTGGCCATTGTAAAACAGTTAAGTGAAGCTTGTCCGTGAAAAGGGGCTTCCCATTCCATTTGGTCCACTTTATCAAATCTATATTTCTTTTTATTGTCAGGCCTAATTTTGCCTCGGGGCGTGTCCAGGTCCTGATCCATGTTCCCACTTGTGGGTGTTCCCTCATGTGCTATACTACACCTTTCTACAAAGTTCTCAATGTCCCATCTTGCTTTGGGCCAATAATAATTGTGAGCCACCTTTTGAATGATGGTACCTATTTTCTCATGGTCCCCATCTGGTTTCACATGTAGACTCCTTATTAATTCTGTCCTGTATCTTTTTGGAAGAACCAGCTGTCCGTGACCCTTGGATCTAGCTCCAGTCTTCCTATACATCAACTTGTTTTTCATATAAAAATCTCCCTTGCCTGGAGTTGTATGACAAGTTGACAATTTTCTGAAACAAGGCTTGAGTGTTTTATCCCCAGCCTGTGCCTTCCTCATCTCTTCTGGAGTGGTATCCAACATAATATCCTCCTCCTGTCTTGAGGTCGACCTGACCTGAAGGGTTGCCATATACACAGGTTTCCTTCTGCAACGGTCAGTGTCATGATTGTCCATCTTACAATTTTTACACCACCTTTTTCCTTGGTTGAAAGATTTTCTTTCATCATATTTCCTTTCATCGAATTGTGGGAATTTATTTTTATTTTCATACCGTGGCCTATCAAATTGGTGCTTACCTTTATTTTGATCCCTAGGATCAAATTTATTAAAGTTCTGTGGTGCCCTGAAGTTATCCACCTGTTTCTTTTTATTACCTGTTACCTCTGCTTGAGCTGCTTGATACCTTTCAGCAACATTTAGCAACTCACCCAGCCTCTCTGCACCTTGTTCCATGAGAAAAACTTTCTCAGGTCTGGAGCCATGGACTCTCTTAGTTGCTCTATAAGGACCATTTCCTTAAGATCTTGGGTTTTCCCCAGAGAAGTCCATTTCTCCAAGTATGTCTCTATGCGTGCAGAGAACTGGTGATAGGTTTCACCTGACAGTAGTTTAGCATTCCTAAATTTTTTCCTGTAAAACTCTGCATTCTTTTCATACCTTAACAAAAGAGCCTGCTTTAGCATGTCATAATTTTCCTGATCACCTCTGCTCATTTTTGCAAAAACTTCATAAGCTGCCCCCCGAAGTCCCTGAGATAACTTTAAGCTCCACCTTTCTCTCTCTAACCCATACGTGGTAGCTAATAGTTCATACCTATTTAGGTAGCTCTCAATATCATCGTCTTTCTCAACAAAATGATCTAAATGAAAATTCATAGCTGAGATTGAGGCTCCTTGAGTAACCGTAGCATCAGAGGCAAAGGGACTGGCACCATTTTCAGGAGCATGGCCTTGAAACTCAAACTCCCTTAGTCGTAACTCATGTTCCCTTTGTAATCTTTTATCTTCTGCTTCCCTTTCTGCAGCTAATTTCCTCTCTTCCCTTTCTGCAGCCAATTTCTTCTCTTCCCTTTCTGCAGCCAATTTCTTCTCTTCCCTTTCTGCAGCCAATCGTTTGTCTTCTCTTTCTGCCTCCAATTTCTTAGCCTCAGCCTCAATCTGCAACCTCTTAATTTCCCTTTCAGCCTCTAACCTTCTTTCGGCTTCAAACCTTCTTTCTTCGCGTTCAATAAATTTGTCACATTCCGTCGTGACATAGGCAACCATAACTTGCCCATCTAATCCTAACTCTTTTGCAGTCTGAACCGCAGCAGATCGAAATTTGGCCAGGTCCGCCATTGTCTATTATGTAAATTTATACAATGTCTAACCAACAATTCAATCTCTAATGGACAACACAGGCACCGTGAGCTCAACCTTATTTAATTCCACCCAAGGATACCTTTTAATTCTTATATTCCCTGAAGTGAATTACCCCCCAATATTTTTAATAGTTAAAGATTCAAAATCCCAAGAGCGAGACCCCAATATATGTGGTGAAGTGGGATGTTATAAATACTTATAGGGAACTTAGTGTACTGACTGAGATCAGCTGTGAAGGTATCTATATCTATTAAGAGTAGTGTATTATAGATAACCTTACTTGCTACCACATATCTATATATCTCAGTCAGAATTATTCTGGAATAGTGTGATGCTACGTTATGTGTCTAGGGTATGAGTATGGTGAAGTGTAAGTCACAACAACAGACAGATAAACAATTTAATTTAATCCACTACTCTTGACAACACTGTGACACTCACATACATATAACACTCTACAAAGATATCTTAAAAGAGTCACTGATAAACTTTCAAATAACAATATGTATTCATTACTGGCATGAATGAATATGTGTCCTGATTCAACTACAAGGGAACCAGGAATCACAATCAATTTAAATTACAAGTTATGTACAGAATGTATTTAATATGAATATTGTAGTGACATATATTAGTACAAATGTTCTATGTGTGTCAGTTGTGTAGTAGTAAAATGAGGTAATACTGGTTTTGTTTTGTTCAAGCTCTGTTGGTATTGGTCATCATGACTTCAATAGTTTGTCTTTAGGGACTATTATTGGAGATGTTCACAGTTCCTGATTTTAAGACAAGTAAATTCCCCTCTGAATAGTATTTTTATAAAGTTATTTCAAGATGAGGGGACATAATGTTGAGCTCAGCTGGCCAACTCTGCTTATCTTGAGTGATGGCGGCAGGAGAGGACTCCTCTGCTCGAATTCTCCTCTGGGCTCAGGAGACACCTCACTGATAGCTAAAAAGACCAAGGAGTATGCTGTCCGACACTGGATTCAGCAAATCTCTGACCAGATGCTGCTCAGTACCATCAAGACCACTGTCCCACAATTCATACGAATAACACAGATACGTTGATTAGCAATGAATTCTGGCACAAACTGGCACAAATTTCCTTCTGCTTATCTTCCAGGCTTTTAATTTAGCCAAATATATGCTGGCTTCAACGCACTGATGCTTTATCAAGTGTATTTAAACAAGTGGTCTCGAACTAACGCTCCCAAGTGTGTATATCAGCGAGACTGGCCAATGAGCCACGTTTCGACAAGTGTTTGAAAAAATGTTATCTTTTCCCGTCTCCCCTAACAACCAAGATAGTATTTATAGCCCGACCAATCGTGGTTAGGCTTTCATTTGTTGCGCTCCAATCAATTTGGAGTTTACATGGTAGGCTATTTCTGTAACGTAAATTTTTTTCAAACACGTTAAAAAAAAATCTTATGAGCAGAAATGATTTTATGCTGTCAGGCACCCCTAATATTTTATTTTGGGTATAATTTATTAATTCCTGGACTATTTGCGTAACGTTTTACATATTATTTGTCAGCAAGCCCTAAGGAACCCAAAAATACTAATTTAAAGGAGCTACGTGGCTGCGTTCAAAATATGCAATTTCTAGGATAGTCGTATAGTTGTTTTATTTTTTATGTGAGAACCGCCACCTGTCCTGCTGTACTGTCAGACTAATGTCAGGATTTCGGACATAAAACAGTAGAATGTCAGGTTTCCCCAATAAGCGTTTTTTATGATTTTAAAACCTAACTCTGGGAAAGGGTAGTGTATTTTATCACTGTCCGTCTGAAAAAGTTAGTGCTTGTAGACTTACACGCGTGATGGCAGCATTTGTATATCGCGCGTCGCGTGTTGCATGCGTTCCTGATTTTCAGCCCTCCCCTCTCTCTATCCTTTTGTCCATCTGTTCGTTCGTTTTGGTAACGTAATATAATTAATGTTAGGATTAATTTAGGTCATTACGCAGTACGTCTCAATGTTTTTCTTAGAAATGCAGCACACGTTTCATTGAAGAAGGCGGGTAATAATACAGTAAGCTTTTATATCAACGTGAAAGCGTTACAATTTGCAGACGAAGCAGAAAACAAGGGGGATTTCGAGTACATTCCTTGTGACAGCACTGTCATTTTACCATTGCTCTTTTCTTTATTATATGTATTTATTAGGCTTTATATTTACCTAATAATTTATATATGTGGATTAGAATATTTCATGACAACATAGTTACAAGTCAGTCTGCTTGTGGCATTTGTGCCTACCAAATGTGTTTCTTAAAATATGTGGCTTGGCCACCAGTATATGTAGCAATAATCTGCGTTAAGGCTTTTGAACCCATCGGTAGGGTTTCTACTTAATGTGGTTTTATCTACCCATCAGTGCAGTGGCGTCACTAGGGGGTGCGGGGGTTGCGGACCGCACCGGATGACACCATAAGAGGGGGGTGACATAAAAATGACTGTCTATAAAATGTGTGTGCAGTGTTTCAACAGAAATTTATTATTTTTTATAAAAAAATATCCCTGTAGTTAGTTATAATCACAAAAACATTTTTCGTTAAAATGAACATAATTTTGATTTCTTAAACGTTTCTACTTCGAATTCTATTGTTTTCTTACCGTATTTTCACTTTAACCACATGAAACTATGTCAATGTAAATACATTTAGGCCGTGCTTACGATATTGTAATTTAAGGGTGTAATTTTAATTTTGCTAGTTGTTTATGACACTACTATTGCCATTCATCAAGTGACGTATTCTTTCCAGAACGTTGTCTCCATTACAGCTGCTCTGAACGCATCACGATTCTGGGCAAGTCGACCTGCATCAGCCAAAGACAAGTTCAGACTCTCTGTGATGTCCTGGGTCCACCGTCGTCTAGGTCGACCCCCTCCCCTTTTTCCAGAGACCATGCCTTCCATCACTGTTTTTTTTCAGACTATTATGTCTTTTTATATGACCAAAAAATTTCAGCTTCCTTATTGCGATGGTATTTAGGAGCCAATGTTCCTGTACGTTTAGTGAGTGCAGTACTTCTCTGTTGGTCTTTTTTTCTGTCCAGGGTATTCTCAACATCCTTCTGTAGCATTTCATTTCGAATGATGTAATCTTTTTTGCAACTGTTTTATTGAGTGTCCAAGTCTCGCAGCCGTATACTATTGCCATTACATTCAGTATATACGGGAATTACGATTTACAAGTAACATTAGTACAAAAAAATTACTAAGGATTCTGTATGGTCTGGTACGGGAGGAGGTCCATGGGGGTGACACCATGAGTTACCGCACTGGGTGACGCCAACCCTAGTGACGCCACTGCATCAGTGTAATGTAAAGTGTGGCAGTTGCCATTGTTTGAATTATTGATAAGAAGTGTTTTTAGGGACTTGAGTGTCTAAAAAAGGATAAAAAGTAATTGACGTGACATTGATAAATATGGCGTTGGTAAATATGGCGTGATAAGCCAAACGAAATATAATATAAACTCAGAATCTAAATTGAGTCTGGCTTTGCTAGAATGTTTACGCAGACATAAATAAAATATGTAATAGTACACTTGAATAATATTTTGACGCGATGGCAGATGATACATAGAAGATTATGTGGTCAAACAAGAATAGTCTAATGATTAAAAATAGCAAAGTGATGCTACAATGTTTTATAGCAACATGACTGTATTTGTCAATAAATATAATCAGTCGTCCACGATCGAGTTCTTCTTATTGGTGACGTTTTGTACAAATTCAGCAGTGTTGGATTGTAACAGTTACACGTTAACCGTGGCGTTGACTTTTTTTTTTTTTTTAAATTAATGAAGAAAAATATCCCGTTCAACCTCTGATGGGTTATAATTAGGATATATGTTGTTTTCAATTCCAATGAACAACTGCCGATATGAGAAAGTGGCATCACATTTGTCAGTATTTATGGAATGTTATTGATAATGAGCATCGTGCAATAAATGTTGTAGTAAATATCGTATGGGTGGTGCCAGAACTTGAATTATAAAAATGACTTCACAACGTCTTGATGGTTTTGGGTCCACATAGATTACGTATTTTAATTGACGAAATAGGCAAAAATGTTCATGGTCAACCATTCAATACATGAGTAATTTGAAGCTCCTACTGTCCTTCATAGAACATCACATATCTGGAATACTTACTACGCCGTGCCATCACGATTATCACTGAAGTATCGGAAACCAGACAAGGAGTTAATATAATCAAATTGCGATTGCAATACTTCTCTGAACAAATATTTCCTCGAACTCAATCCTTCTGTTCGGAATCTTTATATAATATCAGTGGCGACCTTCGTACAATATACAGCCACGTATAAGAGTAGATAATCTTCAAAATTAAGGAGCAACAGCTTCGACGTCCTTCTTGGACGAAATCCACAAACGAAAGGAACCGTCTAACGGTTTGCATAAATTATGTTAAGCACCAAAACCACGTCATCATATACAAGTGACGTCAGACTAATATCGCGTTCATTTAACATTCATATAAGTGCAAAATACATCATGCTGGCCACGAATAGAACTGTTAGCGCGTAGATTCACTGATAACAGAACTAAACATGGTCAATATGTAAAATACATGATAAATCATCTTTAACAATACGTTAAATAAATAAAATAACAAAAATTATTTTTAAAAATAAAAAATAAATAAAAAATAAAAATAAACGAACAAAATCAAGAAGACACTCTGAACAAGAATAATATTAAAGTGGAGGGGTGTAAAGGCCTGGTGGTTCCAGTTATATAACTGACTTTAACAGATATTTAATTGACTTTCATCTGTTAAAAGTCACATGCATTGTAAGAACAGCATCAGACCTTCACATCCCCAGCCACTATATATTAACATTTGTTCGTGTTAAATATTGTTTGACTATATTATGCAGCTTCCTAGGTCTGTCTATTCTTAACACCTCTTCTATATTTGTAGGTAAGTTTGATGCTTGCAAATAATCTAATATTGGTATTCTCATTTGTTCATACCTCTTACATTTTAACAAGAAATGTTCTATATTATTGTCTTGAAGACATCCTGCACAGTAAGGTTCTTCTATTCTGAAATAGCCTTTTCCCAGCTGTAGTCTGAGAAGTTTCTTATTACTGGGAATTTTCAATTCCCTAGTTATCTGACATTTTTTTGTTGGAGCCTTGAACATCTTATATGCATGTCTTCCTTTCAGATTTTTATCCCACTCTGCTTTCCATTCATCTGTTATTAAATCTTTAATTAAGCTCTTAATCTCTGATTTACTCGTCCCTACATTTATTAGATTTTTTATCAGATCTACCATTCTTGGCTTCTTTATCTGCCTTTTCATTTCCTTCTATGCCAACATGTGATGGTATCCAAGCAATTAAGACTGAACATCCTCTGGAATATAAGTATGTAGTAGCCAGAAATATCTCCTCTGCTATATCAGGTCTACTACATTCTCGTAAGTTTCTAAGTTCTTTAATTGTTGAAAGAGAGTCAGTTAAAACTGTTAGTTTTTTGGGAGGGTTATTAGAGAATATTTCTAGTGCTTTTAGTATTGCCACCATCTCTGCAGTGAAAATTGATGTATTTTCCGTGATGCTATATTTTTTTGCCCTTTTCCATATTGGAATATACATTCCTATCCCCACTTTGCCATCCTCTCCCTTGGATCCATCTGTGTACACAGTAACGCTGTCTTTTTATATTTGTTGTATATATTTATTGGCTGTGTTTTTAATATTTTCTATATTATTTGTTTTCTTAAGTATTTCTGCTAGGTGGTAGTCCGTGTCTGGTTTCTTGATCTCCCAGGGTGGAATCACTGGCTTGTAATCTCAACTGTTATTAATTGCTGTAATTAATGTACCCAGATGGACAATTTCCTCTATACACTTCCATCCTGTAGGGTATCTAGTGGTATTCATTGGATTGGCCTGAGTTGTTAGTTGGCATCTGGTAAAAGCTGTATGTGCTGGGTGAGACTTATTGTGGCCGTCCCGTCCTGGTATGAGTTACTTCAAGACTGGACAAGGTATCAGTTATGTTGTATGTAGCCGAGTCAATTAGTATTTCATCTTTATTCATTCATTTCTATGTGAGTGATTTTAGTACTGGCTTCGAGCTCGCCAGAGGTGTTTATTGCTCACACCCTATCTGGTTACTACGGTTCGTTCCAGACTTCCTTCTATAGGTGGTGTTTATAGAGAGCCTAAGTGGTTATGTTTAAATTGAGAATAGAACCATGCATCTATACATTCTCGACAATTTTAGATTCTTCAACAGCAGAGTTGTTTCCAAAAGAAAGTTTTATTCAACTGCCAATTGGCTCAAAGAGTTCTCAACAAATAATTCATCAATATTTCTTTGTACATCAGTCAAATTATTCAGTTCCATACTATCCAAATATGTCCTGTATCATTTCTTTTAACCATGGTCTAAATAAATTCTTCAATATTCTCCATTTTGTATATGGGCGACTTGTAGTGACGATATGATATGTAACATTTCAAATCGAGTGATTACTTACATGGATCAAGCACAATAATATACCTTTCCTAATGTGTACAACTACCAGTGGCGGCTTTCTTTAATGAGCTGTAGAGCTGCAGCACTCCCAAAGAAAAGGACTGCATACTGCTGTCTCTACTACATTATAATACATAATACGGACAGACCAAAAAATTGAGGTTACACCGGAGGGGTTAAATAAAAAAAAAAAAAAAATTATCTAACACAGTATGTGCTGCGAACGATTTCAGCTCAAGTGACCTTGACCTCTTATAAGCGAATGCTTGTCATACACACAGCTAGAGACGAATTACGATTGGTTTGAATTTTTTTATCATGAGCTGCAACGGATCGCAGCTCGTGTAAATTACCTCTAATTAAAGGGAAGTTACAATGAAAATTTTAAACACGAGAAATAGTGCATACAAGTCTGTGTAACCGATTTGTGACTCGGGAAGCTGCTACGACTGCCAATGATTACTCCTAGTTGCTGTAAACTTTTAAAATAACTTTTCAGAACTTCTTGACAGATTTTAGATGAGATAAGACACTAATCATTTGTGTCTGGGTTGATATTTCACATGGTGGTCACAATTTGTGACTATTATGTATAGTATTTGAAATGAATGAACAGTGCAGCACCCCCAATGACAACCCCCTGGAACCGCCACTGACAACTACACATTTGAAATATATGGGCACAAGATGTCTAAATCTTCAACTGAGGGAGCCTGACAAATGGCGACGTCTTACTACATCGTTCTTCTTTTCAGGGCTGCCGTTCTGAATATTTTCTGCCGGCAAAAACACACTGAGCTGAAGCTGGCTGTGTTTTCCCATTGGTCAAATATCACGTGCTTATAGCGTAATGAAGCTGTCTCTATGACAACTGCCGGGTAAGATCAGCGTGCCTAATGTCAAAACGCTGACCTAGTCAAAACCCACCGTTCATTTCCCTCCTCTGGTATTTCGGGTTGATTTTTATTTTAGTTAAAATTTCTACCTGTTATTTATAGGGAAATGGTATATTATATTTTTAGATATTTATGACTAGACTCTAGCATGAATAAATGCTCAAGTGGTCGGTCAGACGGCCACATTATCTAACACAACTCTGTTCATGTAATTTAGTCTTAACTCCTTTCTCCGTAATTCTAAGAGTAGAATTCCTAAAGCCACCTCTATAGCTCCCATTGATGTTGATCTGATTGCACCTGCTATTGTACATAAAGCCTGATGCTGAATTCTGTCTAATTTAATCTTGTTACTGTGTGCAGCAGAGTCATATACAGTATTATACTTCCATAATCTATTTTTCCTCTAATAAAAGATTTATAAATAGTTTGCATTGTCTTAGTGCTTGCACCCCCTCCATTACCTTTCAAATATCTTAATAAGTTAGTCAATCCTCTGCAAGACTCCACTAGTTTATCTATAATAAGTGTTTATTCCAGTTCAGCTGTTGGTCCAATATCATTCCTAGATAGCGAGTGGTTGATTTGACATTCAAATATGCATATGCTCTATATAAAACATACCCCAACGTAACTTGGTCATAAGATCGCAAACATATCAGAATCAATAATAGAAAGCTGAACAGATAAGAATCCAAGAATATAACTTTTGATAAAATAGAGAATAGACTCGATTGATGGTAACGGTTAATACTAATAGTTTATTCAAGAGATCAAGTTTCAAATAATGGTGATAAAGCTTGCAACATTGAGAACCCAAGATTTTAACAAAACGAATCTTCAACATCTAGGTCTATCTATTCTCAATACCTGTTCTACAGTTATGGGCGAATTGTATGCCTGTAAATAATCTAATATTGGTTTTCTCTGTTGTTCATACTTTCTACATTTTAGTAGGAAATGCTCTACATTATTTTTTACTAGACACCCTGCACATTAAGGTTCTTCTGTTCTGAAATAGCCCATTCCTAGTTGAAGTCTAAGAAGCTTCTTATTGTTAGGAATGTTTAGTTTTCTAGACACCTGACACGTTCTTGTTGGAGTCTTGAACAAGTTATATGCATGTCTGCCCTTAAAGCTTCCATCCCACTCTATGATATATTCATGAACCACCACAGGAAAGCGCTGGTGATTGCTTCGTGCTAGTTCTCACAGGGAACCAAAAGCAGAGGTAACCCGAGGCTCTGAATGGAGTAAGGAGTGGATGATGATGACATCATGTGTATATATTTATTATCATTTGTAATAAGTTATATGTATACTTTGACATGCTCACTGTGATGAGATGGATTTGGGGTTACCCCTTCTCGATCTCTCTTTCAATCCGGCAGTACTCATTTTAATTGTTGTACTGACTAATTGCGTGCTTTTCCATGGTCAGCACTTTTTTCTTTCTCTGTTAGGTAACAGATGTTTGATATTATCAAAACATTTGACACTCCTTATTGGTATAGTACATCACATTTGCTAGGCACGGCACAGCTTTTCTGAGATTATCGCAGGTAAAACCCATATTGGTCTGCTTAGTTTTCGCGAAGAGTTGTGTGCTCAAGCGACAGATAACAAGATTACACATTTTGGACATACACGAATGGCATAATCGTTTCCTGTCCGACGTTCACATAGACATTACTTTTTCTGAGAGTAATATGTTGTTACATCTGAAACACATTGTCGTATGAGTTTACAAATGTGGTAGTGAGTTTGTACACCAGGCATAGGATGTTTTATTGCCATATATGGGAGGCGTGGCCTTTGCATCACGCGCAAAATTATTCCATGTCGGATTATTTTGAATTTACCCCACCCAACATTTTTGTTTGAAATGATTGGAGCCCTGAGTAGCTTCATAACAAACAGATTGCGGAGGTAGGACAAGCAATATAACCGGACTTTTCGAAGTGTTAATTCACTGTGAGAAATCGCTTGCCAAAGACGACACAACCAGACCTTGTCAGAAGTTAGAATTCAGAATTCCATTTTATCAGGCCGGACTTTTTCTTGGAGAATCTTGACGGACTTACAAAACAGCCCAGGAAATCTCTATCATTTTAACAATGAAACCGGGACTGGAGAAACTGAGAACACACGAAGTCATAGAGGGAATTATCTTATTAAAGTAACCAGCCCAAGTACACGTGTAAGAGGCCGATTCAAGTGCCTTAACTTTATTCATCTGAGCAAATTGTCTGTGAGCCAGGATTGGCGTAAGTTGTCATTTTACATTCTACATTTTTCATTACTAACATGTGAACTAATATGTATATATTGGCATGTGAATATTAATGTGTGAAAATCGCTAGTGGATGTCCAAGTCATTTGAGACTGGCAACCGCAGCGTATAGAATGATGATTTCATGAACCACTACTGCAAATGCTGGTCACTGCTTATCGCTAGTTTCTTAAAGAGAACTAAAAGCGAAGGTAACCCCAAATTCCATATAGAGAGGGAAGGAAAGATGACAGAAATGATGTACATTCTAAGTATAATATTTACATTTTAAGACCAGTGTAAATGTCTATGTAAACATCTTCTTCTTCTTTGATCCTTAGCCGCTGACCGTCAAAGCAGTCAGTGGCCATTACGCCTGGTGGTGTCTTGTAGGGCAACAACAAATTGATTCCACTTTGCTCGGTCGGCGGCCATCCTTCGTACAGTGCCCCAACTCTGGTTCATTCTTTGCATCTCAGCCTCCACAGTCCTCCGCCAAGTTGTTTTTGGTCGGCCTCTCTTTCGTTTTCCTTCAGGGTCCATAGCATAGCAGTTCTTGTGATGGCATCGGAGTCTCTTCTGAGGACATGGCCAACCCAGCTCCAGCGTCTGCCAGCTATGATGGTGTGCATGTCCTCTTGCTTGCTCCGAGTAAGCAGATCTTGGTTGGTGATGATATTCGGCCAAAAGATTCGGAGAATTTTCTTAGGCATGTTGTGTGAAAAGAGGACAATTTCGACATTTCCTTCTCTGTAACTCTCCAGCTCTCCGTGCCATAGAGAAGCACAGAAAGCACACAGCTCTGATATAATCCTAATTTTGTGCTTGTGCTGTACTGAGAGGACTTCCAGATGTTGTTTAGACTAAAAAAGGCAGTTCTTGCTTTGTTCATTCTGTTGTTGATGTCTTTGCTTGCTCCGCCGTCTGGTGTTACTATGCATCCTAGGTATGTGAAGGCATCTGTCTGTTCCAGTTGCTGATTCCTTACTGATATGGGCCAAGGGTTGCTCACATTGAGCGTCATGACCTCTGTCTTCTTTTAGGTTGATGTTCAAGCCCACCTGCTGGCTATCCGTTTTTTCCTGGATGTGTTGATGTGAATGTGCTAGCAGTGCAATGTCATCTGCATATTCCAGATCTTCCAATGTGGAAAATGTAATCCATCTTATTCCTCTTGGATTGCCCTCTGTTGTCTGGCGCATCACCCAGTCTATGACTGTTAAAAATAGAGTGGTTGATAAGGGGCATCCCTGTCGTACTCCTGTCTTCACTTCAAAGGTTAGGTTGCTCTGCCCAACGCTGAACGTAAATATGGCATAAAGGCTTTTTATGATTGACACTATGCAGCTTGGAATTCCATAAGCCCTCAGTATTTTCCATAAACTGTCCCTATGTATACTGTCAAAAGCCTTTTCAAAATCAACGAAGTTAATGTACAGCTGTCTTTGCCATTCTGAGCACTGCTCTATAATGTTCCTGAGGGTAAATATATGATCTACACATCTTCTGTTCTTTCTAAATCCTGCTTGTTCTTTCCTCAGTTTGTGGTCTACTGCTTTTGAGATTCTCTGTATAATTATCCTGCCTAGTATTTTGCTGGGAACTGAGAGAAGAGTTATTCCTCTCCAATTATTGCAGTCTGCAAGATCTCCCTTCTTGGGCAATTTGACAATTATTCCTTTTCTCCACTCTGTTGGTGATGTCCCTGTTTTCCAGACTTGTGCAAATAGTGGTTCTAATAGTTTTGCTGCTAGCTCTGGGTCTGTCTTAAATAGCTCTGCATTTAAGTTATCATGACCAGGAGCTTTTCCATTCTTTAACCCTTTGATTGCTGTGATGATTTCTTCTTTTCGAGGGATGTCAGTATTAACATCTAGGTCATTTTCAGCCTCGGGAATATTCAATTTATGTAAAAATATGCACTTTAAAATTAACGAAAGTTTCAAACTTCTCAACCAGTGTAGATATAAAATAAATAAATGAAAACATATTCAATTTATATTGTGAACACTTTTCAGTCAGTGGAGATATAAATGTAAACATATTCTATCTGTACTATTAACCTTTTCATTTAAATGTAAAATAAAGATAAAGCTATTCAATTTAATTGTAAAGAAAGTTTTCACTCGAGGGATTAAGTTTAATTCTCATCGAGGGTAAATTATGAGATGGGATGATGGAATAAGAGAAAGAGGACACATAAGTATGTGTCGGGAAAAGCAATACTCAGGAGAGCGTTTCATTTCTATTCTTTTACCATAGTTGTTGGTGGTGGTACCAGTTGAGGGTACTATCTCTGGAACAAGAAGGGAACAGTAGCCTGAGCTTTAAGACGAGGGACCAACTTTGTAGACACTCCCTGACATTTCTGGGAACGTGCTACGTCCTACATCCTTGACCAGCAACGAGCGTTATCAGTGATCAATCTACCGAGAACCAACCCATCAGCGGGAGCAGAACCTACCAGTGGCAGATAAGTAAAACCTGTAAGCTGTCACGTGAACTCCTTTTAAATCTTGTATCCCATCACAACAGTGATATCTTTCTGAAAAAAAAACATTATTCATTCTTTTAAACCCTTGTTAAAACTAAATGATTATTAAATTTGTTATTTCTAATTATACAAATTTAACTTAGATTTAATGATTTTAAATGTACAGCATGCTTGTCTCAGTCAGCTTACTAAATACACTCTAAACATAGCTATACCATAATAATAAGAATTCCACTGAGTAAATCAGGGTGGGGGCTTGACGAGCTAACATAATAATTGCTTAATCCTTCACAAAAGTTGTCTGCAGATCATAGAGTTAACGTGCTCAGCCAATGCAGCATTGTTCTCGCTTTTCTGAATATCTCGTGAACACTCCCTTGAGATAGAAGCATCTTTATTCCGCTATCTACAACTCTGCCAATAGTAATCTTGTGTAAAGGTAGACACCCTTGATGACCCACTTCAAGTACTCTTGAGTTTTGGCCACTGTTGGACCACTACTGCAAAGCAGGGGAGGCAATCCGTGACACTCACCCAGGCACAAGCCATTGCATTCTCTGCTGTCCATACATACTTTTAGCTCAGACTTACTGATAGTAATGGTGACGTTTTATCATATCCACTGAGCTTTACTGTATACTCAGGAGATAAAATTGCTGAGAAAATGAGTCGTTGGACGAGACAGCGGGAAGGCGCCTGATTAGTATCAGAGATCATAAAAGGTCTTTGTCTTCCTCTAAAGTTCGTGGTACGAGTTTACAAGACCATTTGTGGTACCAGTCTACGATACCAGTTTGGAAGACAAATCTGTGGTTCATAGCTTGTAGTCGACACGAGACGCGAACCTTCAACGACCTGTGAAGATACTCGCAATTGACCCCAGGAGTGGTTACCCCATCACTTGCGTTTTTGGGACGTGCCCTCGCCACAGACATCATAGATCGACGGAGCAGTCTGCTGCCAACAAAACACTTTACCAATCTGACAGTTAAGTGAAACTTATCAGGCCAGAAAAAAATGAACACTTTAATCCTACATTTCCAGCGAAGTTTCAGTGAAGAAACCAATATTAACTCATCAATCATTTATTTATTTTACCTTTGTTAAAAGATAATTGGTCATTAAATTTGTTATATGTTTTTTTTTTACAAATTCTTAGTTGATTTAATTAAAACAGAGAGAAGTGCAAACATATGAACGAGTAGTTTCCATAGATAAACGAGCTAATAAAATATCATTTTACTATTAAATCAGTTGGGGGCTTGTACGAGCTAATAACAAATTACAGAATAATCATTTACAAAAGGTGGCGGGTAGATAAAAAGTTAACATTGCTAAGACTCATCAGCAGTGTTCTCGATTTCTGAATATCTTGTGAAAACTCCCTCGAAGTAGAAGCATCATCATCCTTCTGTCTGCATCTCTGCCTACAGTAATCTTGTGCGAAGGTAAATACCTTTGAAGACACACAATCGATACTCTAGTTTTGGCCATTGTTGGACCATCACTGCAGAGCAAAGGGAGGCAACCCGAGACAAATTCCTACATTTTAGAAGGAAATGCTCTATATTATTTTTTTTCTAGACGCTCTGTACAGTAAGGTTCTTCTATTCTAAAATAGCCCATTCCTAGTTGCAGTCTAAAAAGTTTCTTATTGCTATGAATTTTTAGTTCTCTAGGTACCTGACACGTTCTTGTTGGAGTCTTAAACAATTATTATGCATGTCTACCCTTCAGACTTCCTTCCCACTCAACTGTCCATTTGTCCGTTATTATTCTTTTAATTAAGCTTTTGATCTCTGTTTTATTCATCCCAACATTTATTTGGCGTCTATTAATTCTAATTTTCTAAGCTTCTTTATCCGCTTTTTCGTTTCCTTCTATGCCAGCATGTGAAGATATCAAAGTTATTTTACGGTAACGGAACATGAGGGTGTTATTAGCCTCACAGACAGAGGTTCACTTCCACATGTGCATATTGAAGCATTGTGCGTAGCTGGTGGTCATATAAGGATGATTCCAGATATGCCTCCATGCAGAGGATGGGTCTGTGGAACGGACAGCAGGGAAGGCGCCTGACTAAGTGTCAAGAACAAATACTTAGCCGAGACATTTGTTTTAACTCCGCCAATGCCGGTCCCAAGGTAAAGGTAAAGGAACCCGTTACACGCCCATTGAGGCATATTGGGAATATGGTGTTAGGCCCATATTATCTTGACCGTCGGCACACTAGGGGTGATGTGGTCGGCATCACGCCGGCCGCCTTAACCTTCCCAGAGTTGCTCTGGTACCCATTTGGGGCTGGGTCGACCCAGGAGCCGTTTGTGGCCTAAAGAATTCCCACCTCATCTGGGGATCGAACCATAGACCACTGCGCTAGGAAGCCAGTGCACTAACCACTATGCTACCGCGGCTCCATAATGCCGGTCCCAAGCCCGGATGAAAAAGGAGGAGGGCGGCCTGCATGGAGGCCGTAAGGAGGCAGCCCCTCCACCATGCAAAGGCACAACAGGCCAATCACCTGTTTGCTTTAAATCACGATTACTAGCAACACAAGAGAGAAAACTGGACTGATTCTAAAGGCGACGAACTGGAACGGACTACGACTTATGGAACTTGGAACACAAGAAGTATAAATGGGAAGGAAGAGGAGCTGGTGGAAGAGATGAGGAAAGCAAAACTAGAAATCCTGGCTATAACGGAAACAAAGAAAAAAGGACAAGGAGTCATGGATCTCGATGGCAACACGCTGCTCTACAGTGGTGTACCCATGTCTGAAAGAGCTAAAGGGGGCGTGGGTTGCATTGTGGCCCAAAATCAAAAAGATAGTATCAAGGGATGGAACTTTGTCTCGGAGCGCATTATGGTTGTTAAATTAAAAGAAGGAGAAACCATAGTCAACCTGGTCATAGTGTCTGGGCCAAATGAGGATGAGAGAGCAGAGGTCAAGGAGGAATTCTTCGAGCTGCTTCAAAGGACAGTGGATGACTGCCTAGATGAAGTTATCATGCTCGGAGATTTTAATGCCAGAGTTGGAAATGACCATGCTAGATGGGGTGGAGTTATCGGAAGATATGGAGAAGATACTCTCAATGACAATGGAAAGCGACTCCTTAGATTCTGTAGTGAGCAGAATCTGATCATTACAAACACAAAGTTCCCCCATAAGCGCATACATGCATACACTAGATGTGAACCAACAAAGAATGAGAAGTCAGTGATCGACTATGCCATTGTTCGGAGAAGCTCATTCAAATATGTCTGAGATGCTAGAGTCTGGAGAGGGCCAGAGATTGGAAGTGATCACTACCTGCTAACAATCAAAAGAACAACTGAAAGAGTTGCTCAGCCTAGGAACTGCCCAACATCACGCAAGAAACCAAGTAAACGAGCAGGAGAAATGAGCATTAGGACCTACAAGCTGAGAGAGCCAGAAATTAAGACCAGATATCAGGGGCTTATTGCTGCAGCGGTGAGCAACACAGAAGAACGACCTGATGACTTGGAAACCCTCTGGATTAAATTCAAGGATATCATAAAGACAGCTGCTGCAGAAGCATGCGGTGAAGTCCGACTTGGGAACAAGAGAAAGAGGACACCTTGGTGGACAGAGGAAGTCAAAGAGAAAATAAGAGAGAAGAAAATGGCATGGAAACAATACTTAGGAGCTAAAAACACAACAGGACAAATGGAAAAATATAGAGAATATGTGACACTCAGAACAGAAGCAAAGAACAAAATGCTAGCAGCAAAACAGAAGTCCTGGGAAGAATTTGGAGAAAAGCTAGAAAAAGATGCACAAGAAAACCAGAAATTGTTCTATAAGACCCTAAAGAACATGAGGAAGGAAAAACAATGCCCTCTCAAATTTATAAAGGACAAGCAAGGCAAATTGCTTACTGACCCGAAGGATGTAATGGGAAGATGGAAAGAATATTTCTCAGAACTCCTGGATGGTGAGCATGGTGAAGCATCAGAAATGATAAACACTAGCACAGAAGAGAAAACCAATGATGGTGAAGATGACATAAAGATGGAAGAACTGAAGGCAGCACTGGAGAAAATCAAGATGGGCAAAGCAGCAGGGCATGATGGTATAACACCAGAAATGGTTAAGTTCATGGGAGCATCAGGCGACCTATTACTCTTAAGGGTTTTACAGGCAGCGTGGTACAACAACTGCCATCAATGGTACCTATACCTTGTAGCGGTATGGCAGCTTGCGTACCCTGACAATCCCCAGAGCTATGCCAGTGGGAGTTTTACTCCTGGTAGGTTCAACCAAGCTGGACTGGTCTGTGTGGGTAGGGGTCAGACAAAAGCTGGTACCCTGGTCCTCTAGGTTGGGGGTTTTAGCATAGGGCTGACACCCCTGTCTATGTAAAAAAAACAATGAAGTTACGGAAACAACATCAAATGAACAAACTTTGCTGCGGGATGGACATTCGGAGTCTGTGGCTCGTATGACTGTCAGTGGTGAAAGCTGAAAGGAAGCCACTGACATGAAAACGGATGTCCTGACCGCAAAACAGGATACAAGAGTGGGATTTTGGGGTGTCGGGACAATGTACGAGACGGGTGGACTAGGACAGGTCACGGCAGAGGTGAGAAACTATGGGTTACACATCCTAGGGATAGGCGAGAGCGGATGGACAGGGGCGGGAAAGGTTGAAACAGCAACAGGAGAGACAGTGCTTTACTCTGGAAGAGAGGATGGACAGCACAGTGAAGGCGTAGCCATTATTCTACAGAAAGGGATAGAAAGGACATTGCTGGAGTGGAGGCCCATCGGCGGCAGACTGATACGATTGAGATTGAGAGGGGGATTCGCCGGCACTACAGTAGTACAATGCTGCGCGCCAGCGGGTGATAGCGATGAGGAGGTCGGGGATGAGTTCTGTCAACGGCTGCGGAGGGGGGTGGAGGACACACCTGGATGTGGTCCTGTTATAGTAATGGGAGACCTCGGTGCGAGGGTTGGTGCGCACAATACATGTAGTGAAGGGACGGTGGGGAAATGCGGCGGCGGAGTAGCAAACGAGAATGGGGATAAGCTAATAAGTTTCTGTGGCATTGGCAGCCTGGTCGTTGGAGGAACGCTTTTCCCACATAGGGAAATTCACGGGTTGACGTGGGGGTCACCGGGTGGTCGGGACAGAGACCAGATGGGCCACATCGTGGTTGACGGTAGATGGAGACATGCATTGCAGGATGTGAGGGTGGGGGGAGGTGCAGATGTGGGGGGCGGTCGCCATTTGGTGGTTGCAAAACTGAGAGTGAGACTAAGAAGGGCTGGACCGGCTGTGGCTGCACAGAGGGGGTTTGACATCAGCGGATTGGGGGACCCCCTTGCCAGAAAAGCTTTTGCGGCCGACATTAAGAAACGATATCGATTTGCCAAAAGCCAGGAAAAGACATTGACTGATGATGTGGACCAGAGTTTTAACACCATTTCAACAATATGTAAGGAAGGTGGCGGGTCATGCTTGGGATTCCAGGGGGGGAGGGGGCGGGACTGGATGGCACCAGAAACACTGAACACTATAAAGATGAGAGGGGAAGTGAGGGGAGGGAAAACGGAGGCGGGGTCCCCCAGGTTGAGGCAACTATGTAGCGAACAGTGCAGTCAGCTGGACAGGGAGGTTGAGCGCCAGACCCGGGCCAACAGGGGGAATTTCCTGGGCGATCTTGCGGGGCAGGCAGAGGGGGCGGCGCTGAGAGATGAACGGAGCACAGTATACAAAATGGCTAAATTCATCAGCGGAAAACGGGGTGCAAACAGTGTTACATTGGTGGGAGATAGGCGGGGAGGTCTCGTCAGGACAGCGGAGGGACGGGAAACAAGATGGGCAGAGCACTTCAGAGAAACTCTGAACAAGGAAATACCAGAGACACAATTGAATGTTCCTCAGGCTGAAAACGATCTAGATGTAAATACAGACATTCCACGAAGGGAGGAGGTCATCACAGCGGTCAAGGGGTTGAAGAACGGTAAAGCTCCGGGCCATGATGACTTAAATGCAGAGCTATTTGGGACAGACCCTGAGCTGGCAGCGGAACTGTTGGAACCACTGTTTGCACAAGTGTGGAAAACGGGGACAACACCATCAGAGTGGAACAGGGGAATGGTTGTCAGGTTGCCCAGGAGGGGAGATCTTTCGGACTGCAGTGGTTGGAGAGGGATCGCTCTTCTCTCGGTTCCCAGCGAAGTACTAGGCAGGATAGTTATACGGAGAGTTTCAGGGGCAGTGGACTACAGACTGAGGAAGGAACGGGCAGGATTTAGAAAGAACAGAAGATGTGTAGATCATATATTCACTCTCAGGAACATTATAGAGCAGTGCTCGGAGTGGCGGGGACAGCTTTACATAAATTTTGTTGATTTTGAAAGGGCTTTTGACGGCATACATAGGGACAGTTTATGGAAAATACTGAGGGCTTATGGAATTCCAAGCTGCATAGTGTCAATCATAAAAAGCCTCTATGCCAACTTTACGTGCAGTGTTGGGCAGAGCAGCCTGGCCTTCGAGGTGGGGACGGGAGTGCGACGGGGATGCCCCTTGTCAGCCACTCTATTTTTGACAGTCATGGACTGGGTGGTGCGCCAGACGACAGAGGGCAGTCCAAGAGGAATAAGATGGACTACATTTTCAACATTGGAAGATCTGGAGTGTGCAGATGACATTGCACTGCTGGCACATTCACATCAACACATCCAGGAAAAAACGGATAGACTTAATAAATTTAGCCAGCAGGTGGGCTTGAACATCAATTTAGGGAAGTCTGGGGTCATGACGCTCGGTGTGAGCAACCCTGGGCCCATGTCAGTGGGGAGTCGGCGGCTGGTGCAGACAGATACCTTCACATGCCTGGGAGGCAAAGTGGCGCCGGACGGTGGGGTAGGCGAAGACATCGGCGTCAGAATGAATAGGGCAAGGGCAGCCTTCTTTGGCCTGGATAGCATCTGGGGGTCCTCCCGATACAGCACAAGCACAAAATTAAGATTATACCAGAGTTGCGTGCTTTCTGTGCTTCTCTATGGTGCGGAATGCTGGAGAGTCACAGAGAAGGAAATGTCAAAAGTGTCCTCTTTTCACACAACATGCCTAAGAAAAATTCACCGAATCTTTTGGCCGAATACCATCACCAACCAAGATCTGCTTACTCGTAGCAAGCAAGAGGACATGCATACCATCATAGCTGGCAGACGCTGGAGCTGGGTTGGTCATGTCCTCAGAAGAGACCCCGATGCCATCACAAGAACAGCTATGCTTTGGACCCCTGAAGGAAAGCGAAAGAGAGGCCGACCAAAAACAACTTGGCGGAGGACTGTGGAGGCTGAGATGCAAAGAATGAACCAGAGTTGGGGCACTGTACGAAGGATGGCCACCGACCGTGCAAGGTGGAATCAATTTGTTGTTGCCCTACAAGACGCCACTAGGCGTGATGGCCACTGACTGCTTTGACGGTCGGTGGTTAAGGATCGAAGAAGAAGAAGAAGTGGTACAACAAGACCATACCAAAGGATTGGGAGATTGCCATCATAACACCAATTTTCAAAAAGGGTGACAATCGACAGTGTGGAAACCATAGAGGCATATCCCTTCTCAGTGTCCCTGGTAAAATCTACTCTAGAATCCTAGAGCAGAGACTCCGACGCCTAGCTGAGCCACAATTGGATGAGGTCCAGTGCGGATTCCGAGCAAACCGAAGTACTCAAGACCTAATCTTCACACTCAGACAGCTGAGTGAAAAGGCCCTTGAGTATAAGAGTGAGATGCATCTTTGTTTCATAGATCTGGAAAAGGCGTTTGACAGGGTCCCCTGGAGCAAACTTTGGGACTGTTTGGCAAGGAAGAATATTCCAGCACCTCTGATTCATGCTATACAGAGCTTCTACAAGTCTTGCAGAAATTATGTGAGGACAGCAAACCATAAGTCAGAAGAGTTCAGGACCACCACTGGTGTAAGACAAGGTGATATCCTAGCACCTTACCTCTTCATACTCCTTATGGACGATGTCATCAAGGCATGTAAGGAGAGAACAAGAAAGTATTCAGTGGGGTACTGGAAGATGAGACAGGTCTATATTTCGGAGCTGGCATTTGCTGATGATGTTGCCCTGATTGCTAAATCAGAGTCACATCTCCAATCCAACCTGCAAGTCTGGAAGGAAGAGCTGGAGAAGAGAGGGATGGTCATAAGCAGCTCTAAAACAAAATCCATGGTGATATCACGAGAAGAAAGAAAACATCAGATTAAGCCTGGGAGAACAGGTCCTGGAGCAGGTCGACCACTTTAAATACCTCGGAGCTATTATAGACCGAAAGGGAGGCATCAAAGAAGAGTTGGCCACTCGAAAAGCAGCAGCTGGGAGACTTTTTCAGGCCATAAATCGAGGATTCCTCAGCAAGAGAGAGGTTGGTAAGAAAACGAAGATGGCTGTATACCGCTCCACCTATGTCCCAGTCTTGACATACGGATGCGAGTCATGGGCAATGACTACAACCCATAAAAGCCAGATCCAAACCTCAGAAATGAGGTATCTGAGGAAGGTGGTTGAAGTAACAAGAAGAGACATGGTACGCAACCAGACGATACGTCAAGGCCTTAAATCCTACCCCCTGCAGACCCAAGTAGAACAGTCCCAATTAAGATGGTTTGGCCATGTCTGCAGAATGGGAGAAGATCGGATACCATGACAAGCATGGGAAACAAAGAGCCAAGGATCCAGACCCCGAGGACGACCCAGAGTCCGCTGGGAGGACAACATTAGACAATCTTTGAAGGATCGAGGACTAGAATGGAACCAGGCCAGGAGGAAGACAGCCGATAGCATAGTCTGGCGCTCTCTCTTCCAAACCTCTACACCTCACGGTAGAAGGGGAACGACTAAGTAAGTAAGTAAGACATTTGTTTTCTCTAAAGTTATTGGTACAAGTTGGGGATACCAGTTCGTGGTACAAGCTGAGGATACCAGTTCGTGGTACACGTTGGTGATACCAGTTGGAGATACCAGTTGGAGATACCAGTGTGTGATACCAGCTTGATACTAGTCTGTGGATCAAACGCTTGTGGTCTTCGCTAGATGCATGCCTTTGAGGGATTGTAAAGATCCTTGACTTAACGTTGGAGCGGTTACCTCTGCAACTACGCCTGGGACGCACCCTCACTACAGAGGTCGACCATTGACGGAGCAGTCACCAAATCAGCCCAACAGCTGGCTAGATAAGTGATTTTAATCTGGCCAAAACAAATAATTCTCGCCACCCAAACAAACCACAACCTGAAATAATTTTCTATGATGAAAACTCCACATTTTTTTGTTATCCATCAGCTTCACTTATTTACTTACTCATGTTAAAGAAATAATTGATTATTAAATTTGTTATTTGTATTTATCAATCAATCATCATCATGTGACATATTCTTTCCAGAACGGTGTCTCCATTACAGCTGCTCTGGACGCATCACGATTCTGGGCAAGTCGACCTGCATCAACTAAAGACAAGTTCAGACTCTCTGTGATGTCCTGGGTCCACCGTCGTCTAGGTCGACGATATACTCAATCAATAGTTGATTTAATTATTACAGAGAGAAGTGCACACGTATGAATCAGTTAACTTAAATATAAATACAACAGAGCTAAGGAATATTTTACTGAATAATCAAGCTGGGGGCTCCGAACGAGCTAATAGATCTTTCTCTTCATAGTAAGGGCGGGCAGATGCAAAGTTCACAATAACCTGGAAAAAGTCAGCGTTGTGCTTGATTTCTTAAATATCCTATTAAAAACTCCCCGAAATAGAAGTACCATCCTTCTATTTGCAACTCCTCCAAGAGTAATCTTGAGCGACGGTAGATTCTCATTGTATACTCTAACAGCTGAAATTATAATGTATAAGTTGTCCAAGATGGAGTTGTTACCTACTGCTGATGAAAGTAGACTTCGAGGAAGGAGGTTACGATGTCATTTATGGAAAAAAGCTATCCTAACTCACATTTATTGTGATGCCCCTCTTCTCCCCCTTCCCCATATCGTCCCACTTCGTCACAAAATGGTGTACCCCACCCCTCACTACGTGACGACCTTTGTGGACGACCCCATACTGCCGTAGCAGTGTGGAGAGTTAGAGACCTAAATACCACCAAGCACAATTATCCCACTGTGGAAAAGAAGATGCTTTCCTGATCTAAAATCGGAAATTCCAGGCCTTGAAAGTAAAGGGAATTCAGACAGAAACACAAAGAAAGCGTATAGCAACCAAGTTTATTGACCACAAATTTCCAGCCAAGCTCTGAACACATGCTTATACTGATGGTTCGGCAAAGAATGCAATTAAACTTGGGGGAGCTGGCATTCTCATTAAATTAATGAAGCCCTGAAACAGGCAGCCGAAACTCTTATTGAGTGCAACGCACATGCAGAAAAACAGATGGTGATCTTTACAGATTCCCTCTCATAATAACAGCCCTGAAGAGTCACTGTGCTAAAAGATTGATAGATCTGATAAACTCACTTGAAAGCCTGGTCAAATGCTTCAACAAGTGCACAGTCCAGTGGATACCAGCCCATTGTAACATTCCAGTCAACAAAGAGGCAGATAAAGAATGGGGTGCGCTGCAACAAAACAATAGAATGACAACTTATGAAATGGTTAAAACAACTATAAAAGTCATATTCAAGTCCAAATGGGACAGAGAACACCTAGGTCACATAAAAGATGATGCCTATCACCAGCTATCGAGGCGTTACCAGGTCATCATTTGCTTTATGGGGTGGGTGACCGGACCTATATTAGAAGCCTTGTACGAGATTCATGATGGAGCAGTAGCCTACTCTTTCTTTGCCAACTCAGAAATCCCAGGGAACCACACATGGCAAATCTATCTGTCCTGTTCAAAAATCTACTTTTATTTAGTTTGTTGTGTTTCCTTATTTAGACGTAAGATGTGCTAAAACGGAAGACTGCATTAGAATTTATCTTGTTTTTGTTTATTGCAGCCCGGTGATTGGATAACCTCAAGGCTAACTACTTAGAACCAGTGTTGCCACTCCTTGGTGCATTCACCTAGATCTAGGGATTTTTTAAATTTTGGTCCCGTCAAGGCGTCATTTTCCTTCATTAGTTGCAGAACGCCACCTAGATCAACTTTCGGTTTTTCGCCCTAAAGTAGCCCCATAATAGCTCAAAGTAGCCCAAAAAATCGCCTAAAGTCGTCCAAAATTCATTATTTAGGTGTTTTTAATGTACCTTATAGAATTTTTTTTAAATTCAGGGTGGTAACACTGCTTAGAATCACTAAGGAAAATTAGTTATGAGAAGCGTCAAGTAAATGTCGATTTATTTTGCATACATAGGATAAGTAATAGGCGGTGAATGTAGAAATTCTTGAGCAAGGCATTGTCAATTGTTCAGGAAGTGTATTGATAAAGAAGATTCTGTTAACCGGAAGGCGTATCATCGTCCGATTGGCAGATTGATTTAGCGGTAGTTTCCTTTCGCGGTAAGTTTACCGGGTTCTGGGATCGTCACTCTCCAGTCTTCCCAGCTGTGAATAGGTACACGAGTTGCGGTAATAACCGACGGCAGTATCTGATATCGGACTACCTTTAGTCCTATATCAGATACAACCTAGAACCTATGGAAGTGAAGTGTTAGAGACGCCATTATGCCTTATTAGATAGGGTTACCGGTACACATCGTTGTTGTCTTAGCTAACCCAAACACAAGAGCAGAGTCAGTACCCCTTTAACACTGGATAGATTGTCGCTTAATGCTATCTCCAGCAGCGAATTCTCTAACCACTCTGCCATCAAAGTGTCCTTACAAAGTTAATTATAGACTTTTTTTTCTTAGCAGTCCTTGTCCCAGGTTTCATGCCCTTGGCTGCAATTGGCGCATACAGCTAATGAATCCATCAAGCCTTTATGCATCCCATCTTTCGCTCACTTTCACCTGTTCAGCCTCCATTCATTTTCACAGTGTCTCTTTTTTATTAAAGAAGAAAAATATCCTGTTCAAACTGTGATGGGTTATAAGTAGGACATGTTCCATCATCTCTCCAAGGAACATAGGCCTTCAACAAATTTATACCAAGTCCTGTTGTCAGGTTCCATCAGCTCAAGGTGTTTCTCCTTTTGTCACGTTCCATCAGCTCAAGGTGTTTCTCCTTTTGTCACGTTCCATCAGCTCAAGGTGTTTCTCCTTTTGTCACGTTCCATCAGCTCAAGGTGTTTCTCCTTTTGTCACGTTCCATCAACTCAAGGTGTTTCCATGCCTTCCTAATCCCTTTCATTTCTGTTTCCAGTTCTCTTCGTCATAGTGTTCCTAGGTCTCCACATATAGGGCCTACATTGAGGGTCTACAGTCAAGCGCCATAGGCAATTTTTTATGTAATCAATACCCTTTAGCTCCCCGAGGAGCATAGGCCTTCAACAAACACATGCCAAGTCTTCCTGTCCTGTGCCATCCTCTCAAGTTATTTCCATGTTTTCCTCATCATTTTCACCTCTGTATCCTGTTCTCTTCTCCATGTGTTTTTTGATCTACCTCTGCCTCTCTTTCCCTGTGGATTCCAGAACAAGGACTGCCTTGTAATGCTAACAACAGGTTTCCTCAATGTGTGCCTTATCCATCGCCACCGTCTCCTTCTCAACTCTTGTTCCACTGGTTCTTGTCATCAGTTCCACATTTGTGACTTTGCCATACCATTTCAGTCCTATTCTACGCAAGCACCCGTTTATAAAAGTCTATAGCTTTTTAATTGTTGTTTTTTGTTGCTCTCCATGTCTCAGGGCCATACAATAGGACTGACTTGACATTTGAGTTGAAGATTCTTATTTTCGTGTTGGACTTGATTTCTCTTGTTCTCCATATATTTCCCAATGCAATGAAAGCTCCTCTTGCTTTTTGTATTCTTATTTTGATATCAATGTCTGTCTCTCCAACTTTGTCTATATTACTGCCAAGATTTGTGTACAATTCTACATCTTTTAGTGGTGTTTCTTCAAGTTCAACCTTGTTATCATTTCTTGCATTTATTCTCATAATCTTTGTCTTTTCCTTGTGTATTTTCAGGCCCAGCTGTTGTGACCTCTCATCGAGAATTTTCATTTTCTCTTGCATTTGATTATGGTTATGGGACAGAAGAGCCAAGTCATCTGTAAAATCCAGATCACCAAGCTGTTTAGTCAGATTCCACTGGATTCCATTTCTGTTGTATGATGTCGATGTTTTCATAACCCAATCTATTGCTAGTAAGAAAAGAAGTGGAGACAAGAGGCATCCCTGTCTCACACCCGTTCTAATCCTAAACGGTTCTGTAAGCTGTCCTTCATGAAGAACTCTGCGTGTCATGTGTTCATAGGTCTTCTTTATTAAGTTAATGATCTTCATGGGAACTCCATAATGCCTCATCAATTTCCAAAGTGATTCTCTGTCTACACTGTCAAATGCCTTTTCATAGTCCGCGAATCCGATGTATAGCGGTGAATTCCATTCCAGACTTTGTTCATCTATTATTCTCAGTGTGGCTATCTGGTCTGTACAGGATCTGTGTTGTCGAAAACCTGCTTGTTCATCTCTCAGTTGCTTGCCTATGGACTCTTTTAATCTCTCGAGGATGATTCTGTTTAATACTTTTCCTGGCACTGATAGTAACATTGTTCCTCTATAATTTGTGCACTTGTAAATTTCCCTCTTTAGGCAACTTGACCAGATAACTTTCCTTCCATTCTGCTGGTATTTCCTCTCTCTCCCAGACTTTGCCAAGTAGTTTGAATGTATTATATAGATGGCTTAAAAAACGTACCATGTTCAGCGATGAAGTGTTTCACCTTAATGGTGCAGTCAATAGACATAATGCACGATATTGGGCCATTGAAAACTCACACAGGGTAATGGAAGGACATGTGCAAAATAATCCACAAATTATGGTATCTTCTTGGATCCTTAACCCCAGAGAGACAAAGCAGTCAGTGGCCATCACACCTAGTGGCATCTTGTAGGGCAGCAACAAACTGTCCCTACTTTGCTCGGTTGGTGCCCCAATTCTGGTTCATACTTTGCATCTCGGTCTCCACAGTTCTCCGCTAGATTGTCTTTGGTCTGCCTCTCTTTCGCCATCCTTCTGGGGTCCATAGCATAGCAGTTCTTGTGATGGTGTCAGGGTTCCTTCTGAGGACATGGCCAACCCAGTTCCAGCATTAAAAAAATGATCAAATTATGGTATGTGGCCACTTATTGGGGAGTAAGATTTTGCAAGAAACATTTCCAGGCAAATGGATTTGATATCGTGGGCCCATTGAATGGCCACCTAGGTCTCCAGACCTAACTCCTATGGATTGTTTTTAATGGGGCCACCTCATATCAGTTGTTTATGGCAGCCAGTTTGAACATTTACTTTAATTTATATAATAAATTGCCTATGAGTTTTTACCCACCCTGTATATTGTCTATAATTTTAGATATAGCAGTTGCTGCTGTTCAATTATGGCATTATCCTTCCTGGCCAATTATTATATATAGGATACATAAAAATTTACCAATTGCATTTCGCTTCATGTAATATCACATATTCATGTTGTAAATATCGCACTAAGTTGAAAATAAAAATTACAATGAATACCCTAATTATAACCGAAGAGTAGGTTGAACAGGGTAGATTCTCCTGAGATGGTGGGCGAGTGGAGGCAAATGAAACGCATCTGATGCTTGATAATTAAAGAGTTTTTTAGTGAAGGAGAATCCAAATGTTATATGTAATTAATTATGGTGAAGAAGGTGAGTGTGGTTTGGGACAGTCACTCACAGTAGCGCACACACCAAGTCATGGAATGGTGTAACGTTTGATGATATTTTAACCATGGTTTATTACAATTATAACATCTCGTAGATCTAGACGAATACAGTTACATCGAAACATGAATCTTCATAATGTAGTTAACACACCATACGGCCCTTACACATCCTGGCCTACAAAATCTCTACTCCTCACATCAGTGCACAAAGACTGCGTCTACGGCAGTTATATAATAATCATGGCCTACAAAATCTCTACTCCACATCAGTGCACAAAGACTGCATCTACGGCAGTTATATAATAATCATGGCCTACAAAATCTCTACTCCACATCAGTGCACAAAGACTGCATCTACGGGAGTTATATAATCATCAAGGCCTACAAAATCTCTATACTTCACATCAGTGCACAAATACTGCATCTACGGCAGATATATAATAATCAAGGCCTACAAAATCTCTATACTTCACATCAGTGCACAAATACTGCATCTACGGCAGATATATAATAATCAAGGCCTACAAAATCTCTATAGTTCACATCAGTGCACAAATACTGCATCTACGGCAGATATATAATAATCAAGGCCTACAAAATCTCTATACTTCACATCAGTGCACAATTACTGCATCTACGGCAGTTATATAATAATCAAGGCCTACAAAATCTCTATAGTTCACATCAGTGCACAAATACTGCATCTACGGCAGATATATAATAATCAAGGCCTACAAAATCTCTACTCCACATCAGTGCACAAATACTGCATCTACGGCAGATATATAATAATCAAGGCCTACAAAATCTCTATACTTCACATCAGTGCACAAATACTGCATCTACGGCAGATATATAATAATCAAGGCCTACAAAATCTCTATACTTCACATCAGTGCACAAATACTGCATCAACGGCAGATATATAATAATCAAGGCCTACAAAATCTCTATACTTCACATCAGTGCACAAATACTGCATCTACGGCAGATATATAATAATCAAGGCCTACAAAATCTCTATACTTCACATCAGTGCACAAATACTGCATCTACGGCAGATATATAATAATCAAGGCCTACAAAATCTCTATACTTCACATCAGTGCACAAATACTGCATCTACGGCAGATATATAATAATCAAGGCCTACAAAATCTCTATACTTCACATCAGTGCACAAATACTGCATCTACGGCAGATATATAATAATCAAGGCCTACAAAAACTCTATACTTCACAACAGTGCACAAATACTGCATCTACGGCAGATATATTATTGTGGCGGGGGGGGGGAGGGGGGGGGGGGGGGGGGGGGGGGGGGTAAAATGAGTGTCCTCATAATTTATATTATTATATTTGTGGGGGGGGGGGGGGGGGGGATGATGTACTATTAAACTAAAATACACATAAACCACAG